>DWPV01004187.1:0-13968 GCA_018251915.1 Urbanus proteus proteus
CGGTAGTGGCCACTTACAATTACAGCTAATTCAATGTTATAAAATAGTAATATCTTCTAATAATATAAGTAGGTACCTGGTTTTAAGTTCTGTTAAAGTGTTATTATATTTATTTCCAGGAATATAGAATTTTAAGACAAGGATAAAAAGTAGGTTTAAAAAAAACTACTGATTTAAAAAAATACCTACTGATACTTGACTTGCGTTTCAAAGTATAAAAACACGAAAGGACCTTGAAGAAATCATTTTTTTCTGTGCAAAAAATCAATGACATTGTAATAAAAATTGTGTAAGGATAATAAGAATGTATTAACATCCAAAATTACAATTTTATTTTTATAGTACTGACCCAATTTCTAAAACTAATGAGAATTAGCATTTCAATCAAGTAATAAATACATACATGCAATACTTTTATTAACCAATTAAACAAGCTACTATTTTTATTCAGCAGTAATAAATTCGTCAAGTTATCGAAGGATGCCAGTCAATAAATCAGTGAGTAAAAATAAAATAGAGAAGCATATATAATAGAGTCGTGACTGACGCCTTCTTTGCAAATTTTATAGAGTTGCGAATTAAATGTACTTGGTTGTAAACATTGTATTGCGGCAGTTGTCGTACCATCAACGAGTAACGAAAAGATAGCAAGAATATAAGTGACTTTTTCTAAACTGTTCCTATTAATTCTTCTATGAATCTGTAGGAGCAAATAATCATGCTACTCATTAGCATCCATATTCAACGCTAAGATTTTGGTTGTAACCCCTGTGAAATAAATTGAAACACCTTGCATAAAAAATGATGCCATGAATAATGCATCTTTTACCGCACCCTTTTTACCACAGCCGGGAACGAATAATTCTACTTTTATTACGCAGAAATAGGTAGGTATGTCTGTGGCTTTCGGAATTAAACCACAAAGGACCTTTTTTACTTTAAATAAAAATAAATAATATAAAAATCATTTTCATGACAAATAACTTAAAAATATTTTCATGATATAAAACAGACAACTTCATCGCCTGTAGTATCACTACTAGCCATGCTAATTAAGATACGGAAGCAAGACAGACTCGAAGATGAGTATCTTTTATCCTTGTTTCACAAGTGAGCTGCTACAATGATGTCACGATACGTTTCCTTGAATCGCATCGTAATATGTAACGATTTATGGATTTTCTGCGTGACTGATATGTATCTTTAGGAAATGTGGATGTATGAGGAATACCACTTGAGTCTACTTATCTGGCTTATCTCTATACTAATCGAGGGATTTAGAAATTTATGCTGTACTGGTGGTTAGTGGTGATTAAGTGTCTGGCCTTATTTGCAGTGTATTTTAATTGCATATTACATTACTCTGTTACACTTTTAACATTTTTTATACTTTTTATAGTTTTGTTAACTAATTTAATTTTGTTGACTAATAATAGCTTACTAACTATAGCCTTAACATTTTTATTTAGATACTGCGAAGTATTTTTACGCTAAAAATATCTTAAACTAAACCAGGTAATATTAAAAAAAATTAGACGCACCATCATCTCTTACCAATTTCAATATATATAGTATATTATAAAAATACCTATTGGAGATTATACAAATATCCAATTATAACTTAAGTGCCATCTAAGTTCTTATCTCAAAATGTCCCAATTTCACAGTAACATAACCATACGAACATAACATAAAATAAATAATAACTATGTCGTAAGCATGTCAGCACGGTTATAAAATATAATGCAAGGGATTTATGGTGTATCATTTAATGATGACGCATTAAAATGAAATAAATTTCCACATGGCCGTAAACATGTTGCAACGTAGGTAAGATGGAATAGATATTAGGATTCCATTGTGCAACTTGGTCCTTTGATACGATGGATGTTGTAATTGCTATTGTAATGGACAGTATATAAATATAAATAATTATTATAATTAAGTAAAAATCAGTTCGCGCGACTCTTGAAGCGTATAGTTGGTAAACGCAGTTGTTTATGTTACACAAAAAGAAGTTGCTTTCTATCTTCTAGATTTTGTCCCTTAGTCGCCACTTATCTATGAGAAAATGGACGGTGTGGCGCTATTTAATACCTACAAAATACGACACATTATAATATACCTATGATATTATCTATGGTAGTTTTAACGTACACTCTTTACTGTTAATTCTTACCTTGAGTTTAGAGACAAATTTTCCAAAATATACAAACAAATACCCAGGTGTTCATACACCTATAGAAATCTATAGAAAAATTTCGACAAAATTATCTTGTTGCTCAGAATGTTCAAATTTCTTTGACACGTCCAATAAAATTAACGCTTGATTGATTCAATCAGCACGGAAACTCTATCTGCGCCATAAGGCCGGATATTTATTATTTTAGTTGACAAACGCGTCATGGCTGCCCAAAACCCAAGTTTTACAATATGTCGAACAGTATAAATAGTCATAAACATAATGAATGCGCCGCGCAAGCATCTGATTTGACAATGAAGACACGCGTGGGCGGGGACCGCGTTATGCAAGAGGCAGGCGAGAAATGTAATATTTTATTTTAATAAATACTTGTCACTATATTCGTACCTGCTAATCTCGGAAAATGTTTGAATTATTAATTAAAAATACACTTAGAGCCAAACACACAGATAAAAATTTGTGTAGTTGCTTACGTCTTAAAAATAGTGCTGCAAAAGCACACATACATACACACATGCACAATACATCGTTGTCAGAATTATTTTTGTTGTGATAGAACAATATCCGTCACTGCCCATTTATTTTCATCCTTTTAAAATATTGAGTTTAATTTAGACTTGTATTCATTTTCGTTTTTACATACATAATTATTAACAGAGTTATATGATAATGAGCTGGAAATCGTGATGAATTTAACATGCGATAAATGAAGCGATTAATTTAATTCAAACTGAATACCAATAAATACGTCGGGATATTTTGCATTTAGTATTTTAGATTTACTACATGCATGAAATTCTTGCGTTTGTGACTGATTATATGATTTATTGCTCTATGTATTAGCTATTTACTTATCTGATAGCACATAAAATAAATAAATCAAATATTACACACGTAATACGAAACATGATGCCAATCAGCTGATTAACATAACAAAACGTTTTAATACGAGTACACATAAATCTGATGATGACATAAAATTACTTAGAAATAAATTGCAAGTTTTCCTGCGTCGCTCACGCATAAAGCGCTCCATAGACATTAAAAGAATTTGTCGTATGTCAGTGAAATATCCCGTTGGCGGCCGACATCAAAATTCTGTTAATTAATTCAGCTCCCTCGTGCCTCTCGCTTTATATTTATTTACTTTTTTATCTGTGGCGGGCACGAGTCGATAAAATACCATCTAGGTTGTAGTACAAGACACAAGCCTGTGAACAAAATAATGATAGTTGCTGCCATTTATTTATATCTCACGTAAATATAAGGTGTATAAAGCGCCATCTATTATAGTTTTCCGTTCAAAGAATAAAATAATAAATATGTTTAGATAAATTTTTATGTTGCAGATTTTGAAAAGCTCTCATGTATATTCTAGATTCTATAATTTTCTAGAGACGCATTTATCTCGGTAGGCGGTGATCAAAAAAATTTTTTTTCTTTGTATATAATATGTAACATAACACAAAAACTTCATAAAATCTAGAATTTCTTTACATAACATAACTAAGAATAACACATACTATTTAAAATTTATTGCAACAAAATATTTTTGATAGTAAAACAGACAGATACTCGTATGTCGAAAACCCGCTATCGCCTATGAAATAAGCTACATAAAGATTTCGTAAGTCCCGAGCTTATGGTGGTCATTTTTTATTGTAAGGGTCATCGGACACAGCGGTGTCACACCGTACTTTTTATAGATTGTCGAGATTTAGTGTCCTCGGTGTAAGGTGCGGTGATAAATTTATTGGAGCTTATCACGTGGTAATGGAGCGAAGAGGATTTTAGATTTTGAACCGTTTAAAAATGTATAAGTGTTTTGGTTTGACTATTGTTGTGTATTGTGTTGATTGCTTTAATGTTTGGTTGACTTTAAAATAGATTTTTAAACGTACTATGTGGAGTAATAGACTTTATGTCGATTTGATAGCTGAAGAGATTCAGGTTCGATTCCTGGTTAAGCATCTATATTATGGTGAATGGCCAATTCTGTTTTCAATAAATGAATAAGGAAAGGAAACGTAAAGTCAGTTACAGTTAACACTTCTTTTAAAAAAGACAGCTTACAAATTGCAGATTTATCAATTCTTGGTATTTCAATTGACGAAATTTTAAAGGTTACAAAACTAATCGTAGTACAAAAAGATAAATTTTGAAAATACATTTGCCATAATCCTGATATAGTAGCAATGCAACTGTATAAAAAGTGCGTTAAATATACATACATCCAAACACAGTACACACACACTGACACAACAAGAATTTAAATAAGTTTAATGAATTAAAATCAATCTGTGATAATCTCGAGTAGATGTATGGAATAAACACTTCACGTTGAAACTAAATAAAAATAAACGTAAAAAGAGTTCATTCCCTGAGAAGCAATTTCTATTCGAAGCGACAACTCGACATTATTAAAACCAGCACCTAATCTAAATTCGAGAACGCGTAAAACTTACCCACAGATAAGCAATTCTAAGTTTGTCACAAACTATGTCAATTACTAGTACAATATCTAAGCTAATGCACATTAACTAAAAAGTTTATGCGCCCACGAATACTCTACCGGCCGTTACAATTACTGCTACACATAAGTAAAGCCATAAGTAAGGTGTTATCTTAATGCAGTTAAGGGGAAGCCTTTAGTCGTCACGACATATCACGTGTCGTACCTCATAGATGTAATCGTAAGCCTCACCTTTCCCTCACCTAAATTAGTTCAACCTACAGATTATAATCAATTTCTGTTTAACACGTTAACGAGAATTATTACTATCAATTTATACTTGATCAACTGTTAATATTTGTTAATGTGTATGTACTTATTGGGAATATTATGGTTACTTATAATTACATTGCATATAAGAATGGCTTCTATACTTACAGCCCCACACTAAAAATCTTTACGTCTTGGTTGCTATACCGGGTCAAACATAATACATTGATTCAGAATATGCATTACATTTCATAACTCAGACGTTTACTAGATCAAAGATTGACCCCTTACTTATTCGATCGACAACGATACTACTTTATATGGGTCATTGTAATTTTATTTTTCATTTCAAACGATTCTCGTTTGGAATTAATAGACTACAAGTATAAATAGATTTGACACTAATGTTGCATAATATAATCATGAACAATTACTGAAGTGAACACATTCAACTGATTGCAATGACCCAGGTCGTGGTCGTAAATCGTGTCGTGGGGTACAAATGTTTCCCTTAAAGGTTGGTTAACGCAAGGTGTGACGCACATACTGACGAGCAGAGCGATAAGATTAATATCCAGTTTAAATGCTTAGTTGTATATTATTCGGGAGGATCTGACCTTTGGGTAGATTTATGTGTTGGATCTCGTGGGGAGATATATGATGTCGTAAGTAATATAAGTTAAAAATATGTTTATTTCTGTTTAATTAGATAACAGCGTAATTAGATAAAGATTGGATCTAAAAGTATTATGTCGAAATGTTTTGTAAAATTGACGGCGTTAGATTGTATGTTAATTGGAGTAAAGTAAGAAATACAGTCGGCGTATGTTGACGAAATTTGAAATAAATATCATTTTGTAAAATATAATTAAGTACTGCTGTTTATTATTTTTTTATTTATAGGTATTTTGGTTTTTGTAACACGAGATATTGTTAGTCTTTGAGTTAGCAATAAATCTTTGGCCAATCTCAGTTAGAACATCTGTGCTGTTTTGGGATTTCGAATATTTATAGAAATTAGATTTTAAAAATACTTGTTTCATGGTTTCAGTAACGTTCAGCTTCCCGCTCCGCTATCCGCTCCGCTTATGTCCACACTCCATTACCTTTGACCGCAGCCTGTGTCGCTCCGTAATGGCCGATGCTCGGGCGCAGATAACGTGAACTATCGACTTTCCCTCGCTAGATTTTTAATTAGATTGCCTAGGAACATCTTCAACTAACGAATTTTCAAATATTGTTATCTAGTTTCGGTAATGAGGTACGAAGTATAATGAAACTTTATTTGAAGACAACACAAGAGATTCAAATTAATGATTTCGACACGGATTAAACAGTACATATGTACTTGTTATAAGAAGTTATTATTACAACAATATAAAGTCATTTTAATTATTTTGTTCCTACATTTACTAAGAGTATAAATGAGATTTATTATAGTTATCTTGTACAATGACTTATTTTCATGGGTAACAGCTAATTTATTTTTATGTATACTTAGGATTATTTAAAACCAAAAATTATCGAGTAAAATTACTTTTATTACGTACCTACTTCTACATTTCTATCGTATTTATGACTTCACAACGTCGTATATTCAAAATTTTACTACGTTCACTATAAATATTATTCAAAATATTATTTACCTTTCATAATATCACAACATAAACATAATTACTTATTTATCGCATAAACACTTTCTAAATTATAATTAGCGGTCGGCCGCGTTTTATAAGTCGTAAAGATTACATCAGATAGTACTAATTTATCGAAGGCCAAGCCTATAATCAAGCCAAGTTACACATTGTAGAGAAACTATATGGTTAGATGGTATAAAAAATTGGATTAAGGCTTTTAGGACAGTGGCGTGCTATGCGTGCCTACTCTACATTTTTTGTTTCGCACCTTGTAGAGTTGGGAAAAAATTGATCTGATTAAAGTGTTAACCTTTTATGTTTGCGTATCGCACCATTTATGTTATGTATGTATAATGGCTTTATTAATTAAGGATAGACGATATTATTTATATTTATCAACAAGAAGATTTAACAACCCGCGTGGCGGTCACTATACCGGTCTGATACGTAATGGGTTCCGGATTCGATCCTTGGCTAGATATCTTAAAGATGTATTTAGATTTATGTTCTGGGTGTTTGTGTCTTCGTCTTTGTGTATTCATCGGACCCACAACACGGTGGGTAATCCTAGTTAGGTGCTATTAGTGTAGAAAGTATTCACTGTTTAAGTTCAAATATATATCATATTGTATTTAGGTTATAATACAGTATTAAAACTAAGTTTTTATATTTAGGAATATATCTGTGATCGTAAGGAACAACACTAAACGATGCGATGAAGTAACGATAAATAGTTTATCGCTTTTCCAAGAATGTTACTCAAAAGGTGAGTAAAAGCTATAACATAGGTAGTCCGCTCTAATACGTAACGAATGGTCGAAAATCCCCGGATTATAATAAATATTAGCCGTCAAAAATCACTTTACGATTCGTTTCGAGTACGAGTATCAATCATAGATAGGTTGTAGCCACTCTCGATAATTCCCACGTTTTGGTCTAAATATAAGGAAAAGGCGGTTAATGTAGCGGAAAAATTAATACTCCTGAGATTTTGCTTTCATTTGGTGGATAGGGATGTTTATTTATACTGTCCTATGAAGTGATCCCGTTAAGCTTTTCATTTAGCAATGAACTTTATATTAGCGGACTACTTCAATCATTTAACATTAAATGTAAGCCAAAGTAGAGCAAAAACTGATATCAAAAAATCTTGGAAATTGAGCTCATGATCCTCTTTACCGCAACCATCGCAGCTATTATTAAATGTACAAATTATTGAAACAAAAACCTAAATACACTATATTATGAACATGATGACTAATTTAAGTGCGATTTGTAGGCAACAAATCGCTCCCGCTAACTCTTATATTTTACGCCGTAACCATCATTCCGAGTAATTGTTTCCACGGCATATAGAATATAAAACATTTATTAATAATATTTCGGCTTGTCAGTAAGTCTATTGAAACTCGGGCGTGTCTCATTGGTAATTGGATATCATTACAAGGATTACCATCTGCTGGTATTCAGCAGCTTAACTAATGATGTGTGTGAGATTATTTTTTATAGCCTCACGGGGTGTTTAAGCTGGTTGAATACGCGCTATGTAACGAGGAGATATAAAAAATAACGGCTATATATTGCTAGATATAACACTTTCTTTTCGAACTAATATTTTACGTTGCAATTACAGTTTCACTGAGCGAAATATATACTTGGTTCGATGTCAGAAATACAAGAAATATTTGGGACTAATGATAGATGGTGGTAGTGTGTTTGTGAAGGTACCTTAAATACTCGGTTCCAATCAATAATAGTAATACACTAGACATTTGTTGAAGTCACTCATACGTTCCACATAGTTCCAGCAACACAATTATTGCCTATAATTTGTCTTACCCTTCATATATGAAGGGTTAATGCAATCCATACTATCATGCGTGTCCTTACCATTTTCTTAAAAAAAATAACTTAAAAAAACAACTAGGCACTTCCATATTTTCGGTATAAAAACTAATTGATATGATGAAATTAAATGAAGTCATTATCATAAACCCAAAATAATAGGTATCTTGTTTTACAGTTGTAGCGTATAGAAGGTAACAGCACCAAATACCGACTCATCGCAGACAAAATCCGATCCTATAAGGCACAAAAAAACGAAAGTTAAGCCTAAGGCGCTGACAATTATTTCGGTAGCCGCTACCTCGTGTTATTATCGCTAGATCACTATCGCATCGCGATACTAAAATGATAAATTACTACATCGCCGTATCATTCTTAGACCCCTCATTTGTATTTGACGATAATTGTCTACAATGTTAATCATTTTTTGTGATGATGGGTTATTAAATTGTTTTTAGTGCCGCTTTTTGTGAACGTTCTTTAGCGGCTAAACGATTTAATCAGGTGAATGTTATTTGGGATTGAAAAGATTTTGAAGTTGATTGTATTTGATGAGAAATTTTGAAGGTTCGAAATAATTATGTCTCGTATTGAAAAGTGGTTTATGGTTCTACTTAATTATGGTGGAGCATAATTATAATTGTGATAGAGTGAGAGTTACAGAGTATTGTTTATAGAACAATAGGTGCATCTATGAGTGTCCCTGTAGTTCCGGGACCAGAATAAGGCTACGGTATCCCCAGCCTGTCGTATGAGGCAACTAAAAGGGGACTCCGGGGTTTCAGGCGGCTTTAACCGTCCGTCCAGCGTCCGGGAAGGACGAAGGTATGTGTGGTCGCATAACGCCGTGCACCTGACGGTGCGGCGAGAGCAACACTCGCTCGAGCTGAGCACGATAAGGGAACGCGTTCAGAAGACTCCGGATGGCGTTCCTTACTGAGATCGCGGAGTCCGCGTGCGAGTATTGTAGCCGGGAGGGTTTTAGTTCGGTAAAATCTCACATACGTCCCTCCCGAGGCAGGCTCCGAGTTGAGTAGTTAAGGCGTGAAGGCGTTACAAACAAACAAATGGACATTCGCATTTATAACAATAAGCATACTTAGACGGGACATGTTTCTAATAATTTTCCGGTATAACATCTAATTGCAAATTCCTGTATCCGCAATTAATTTCATAACAGTAAAAAATCAAAATTGGAAAATTCCCACGACGTACTTAATAGACATCAAAAGCGCCGCTACTCTGAATCGATTCAATTAATTAGGTCGATATGAATATCGTAAAAATTCGGTTCCCATGTCGATCACGTACGGCTCTATTAGTTAAGTTATAAAGCAAGTTACTAATAATGGTGTATATTGTAATTATAATGCCGGTACCACACAACCGGTCATTACGCGTGTACTGACGTGACGGCTGTACCTCCTTGCTGGAGCAGTGTGGTGAAGGCAGCAACTACTGACTATGGATGTAAGCTGTCAAGAGTGAGGACTTCTACTTTGTCTATGTTCCATTGATAGGCATGGCATTTTTTTATATGATCGAAGTAGCAAACGAGCATGCAGTACTGATGGTAAGTGGCCACTGCCTCTCATGGATATCAGTAATCAACCCCAGATAAGATCAAGGTCCTACCTGAGGTTGACCACAAATGCGTTGCTACCCCTGAGGACTGAGCTGGAACGCCACGGATAAGTGTGTCTCGCTAACCACACCCTTCAAACCAGAACACAGCAGTGCTCCAACACTGCAGTTAAAGCAGAAATAGGTTTGGCGTTGGTGCCGCCTGAGTCGAACTACATAGGTTTCTTCCACTTTTTAATTTATTAACAATGGAGCACGTGTAACCTTTAACTTATAAATAAACCTTTTATTTCCCTTCGTATTGTTCGGTCATTTGAATTAGAAACAGGGACGGAGCGGGCAGTTGGCAAAGTCGACACTTAGATGGGTTTTCGTTACGTTTGTTGAAATAAAAGACGGAAATTTTAAAGACAATCCCACTCGCAACCAATCACGAAGAGTTCGTGATGAGCTAAGACAGGACGGTATTTACACATATTTCTGTGTGGCAGTAGCAATGTAGCCAATTTATCAATGTAGCCGATTAAGCTTCGTTTTAAAGGTCTTAGAGTTACTGTAATAGTTTTTATGTGTCATTACCGGGATCAGGACTTTCCCCACAAGTATGGAGCCCTGAATCATTTTAACGAAGCACGCATAGCCCTGGGGATTGCGTAGATCTTAACCGATTTACAAAGTTAAGCAACGTCGAGCGCGGTCGGTATGATGGATGGGTGACCGCTAGTGGCAAAAATTTCATGTGCATCTCGGTGCTTTGGTGGGTGCTTCGGGCGCGTTGAGCTATCGGTGACGGTTGTTATCATTGGATAGCAGCCGTTAAACCTTATCGGAGGCCTTATGGGCGGTTTGAAAACATTCGATACTGATTGGCCACTAACTCGTATTAAGCATTGCAGCAGCGTCGTGGAATACGCTCCAAGCCTCTCTCAGTCGTAGGAGAGCCTGTGCCCAGCAGTGGGACATAAAAAGGGTTGCAGCAACGGAGTCCAGAAGCATATTCCACCACGCTTTTACAGCGAAGATCAACGTCGAAATAAATTGGCCTGTTAACCCATGTATGATGGTTTCAAACAGCCCATAACAAAATTTAAATTCATTAAATTCAAATATAACTACCTACTGATCTATTGATCACCTACTTTGCGAACGTATTAATTTCAACTATACACTATACGGTAGAACATTTTACTCATAGGTAGATTTCATGTCTGTCCTCTTGATATTTGTATAATAAACCACTAAACTTACAAGTATATTGATTTAAGCTTAATATGCATCGAAGCTTATAAGCAAAAACATTCATTAAAGTGTTGTAATTAATTGATAGCCGATCGAACGTTGCGTGTTCCGAAGTCATTCATTATGAGGTGATTACGATTTTCTTACTTCTAGCTCCGTGCTGTTAGCACCACGTTTTTTCATTAGTCAATTTAACAAATACCTACCTATATTAAATGTTATCAATGCGAAATTATTATGCCCATTACTTATGCACTCGATCTTGTCTGTGTCGTGGCTAACATATAAAAGTGTAATGGGGAGATCTAGCCTTTTTTAACCCATTTTCATGAATTCAATAAAACATAGCTGCATTGTGGCTAACATACGAGTATAAAAGTGTATAGGGATATTATTTATCAGGGACATAGACACACTAGCGACTAGCAGTCGCCCGTCAAATTTTCACGGCGCCCGTTATTCCTTAATTTAATATAGGTATAAAAGCCACGATATACCTATGCCGTTTGTGCGATTAGTATCTTGTATTATATTAAAACAACATGAATTTATGTACCTTCTACTGAACCTCCAAGAAGCCCTTTGTGGTTCGACTCCGGTACCACCACCGCCACATCTATTTCTGCCTCATAACAGCAGTGTAGCGCTGTTGTGTTCTGGTTTGAAGGGTGCGATTACGGAAACATACTTATACGAGGCGTTCCATTTTATTTCTCAGGGGTAGCAACGCATCAGTGGCTGACTTTATTTATTACAGATGTCCATGGGCGGCCTCATACCATCAGATGGACTGCATATTCGTTTGCTACTACGATCATATTAAAATAAACTTAATTTAAACAAGTATACACAGTACTTAATTTGAACACGTAAACCTTAGTTTTAACAAGCTAGTTAACTATAACCAAGTGTGGTTAGTAACGTAGTGGCGATCGTTGTCAAGATAACGGCTCAGCTAATTACTTCATAAGCCGGCCATTATACGGTTTAGGTGCAAAAAATGAGCGTGAACAGCTGGCGTTAGGTTTCTATGTGTGGAGTCATTAGTACTTGTACTGAGAAGTAATGTGGAGTGAGTCGCTCGCTGGCTAGCTTCTAGCTTTAAGGGTAATGCCACAATTCGCCTTTTATGGACAACAGAAAAAGAGCGTGAATGGCCGACGTTATATTTCTATACGTGGAGTCATTAGTACTTGTACTGAGAAGTAATGTGGAGTGGGTCGCTAGCTGGCTTTCTGGCTTTAAGGGTAATGCTACATGTTCGCCCAGCAGGCACTCCGACCAGGTGGACTGATGACCTAAAGAGACGGCGGAAAACCGCTGGATTCAGACGGCTCAGGACCGGGCGGGATGGCGTAAATTAGGGGAGGCCTATGTTCAGCAATGGACAATTAAAGGCTGATAGATAGCTACATGTTCGTCTTAAGTCTTAAGTTACCGTATCGTGGGTGTTATGGACCACAAAAAATAAGCGTGAACAGCTGGCGTTAGGTGTATTTATGTGAAGTCGCTAGTAATTGTACTGAGAAGTGACGTGGAGCGAGCGAAGGAACCGTGAGAACCGTATTTTTTAGCGAAATAAAAAGTAGTCCATGTGATATCATCGACTAAATAATGTCTTCGTGTTACATTTTATGTGATTGCGTGATTTGGTGATCTGGCTAATAATATGCATCTATTCACTCGTTCATACAAACATAGAAAATTAATTAAAAAAAAAGAAAATAATAGTTATCACCTTTCAAGTGTTATTCGAGTTCTAATACCCCTTAAATGTCATAAACGAGGCTAAGGAGACGTAGGCACATGAAAGAATAAGTACCCAATAAGGCTGCCATCTTATAAACGTATTATGAATAGGGTGTGCATACTACGCTAAGATTGAAAAATTAAAAATACTAGAAAATTTTGTACTGACCGTAATAAAAAACTGTATGGTCCGATGAAGCTCCAGCTCCACATGTTCTTAGACAGTAGTTAGTATAAGCTGACATTGTACATGAAACATTTCTTTTTGAAAGATGTGTTATGGAGTTTCTTGCGCCGCTTCTTCTCCATAGCTAAACACCTTCCGAAGTGGTGGCAGAAGAAAAAATATCATTGACGTTCAAAAAGAATTCTGTAAATAATCTACTTTGAATAAAATATTTTTGATTGATTGATTTGAATATCTAATTGGTACAGGATAGGTAGGTACGTATCTACACCTCTATATTTCTGTTTGCACATGTATGTGTAAGTAGTTTTTAGTCCTGAATGACATTAAAATTACTTCTAAAGTTGCTACAGGTAAACTAGGGTAAAACCGAGTTCATCGCGACAACATTATGATAAAAGTACCTAAAGTAAAAGAAGAACAGGACCCGAAAAATAAATAACTTAAAAAAATAAACAAACAAACATAATTCTTGTATTGTGCTGTTATTAGTATTTTTTCGTTCCTATTTAACATGTCGCAATGCTGTATTGCGGGGATCCCGTGGGATCCCGGGAAATGAATCAGTAACATTAAGCGACCGCGGGATAAATGTACCCACTCACCAACTTACAAATAAACAAACAAACATAATACTTGTATTGTGCTGATTGTGGTATTTTTTCGTTCCTATTTAACATGTCCTAATGCCATATTGCGGCGATCCTGCGTCGTGCCTATCCCGCGGGATCCCGGGAAATGAATCAGTAACATTAAGCGACCGCGGGATAAATGTACCCACTCACCAACTTACAAATAAACA
>DWPV01004188.1:0-13963 GCA_018251915.1 Urbanus proteus proteus
GGTCCGGCGTGTTAACCATTGCGCCATCCGGGTCGTCGGCCGGTATAAAAAATAAAACCGATAATATTTAGTCGTATTAAGTAAATCAAGCTGTTTTCTTAAATCTCTCTCACCTAAAACCAACATTTAGCAAATTAAACGGACGATAGTCGGAAGCTGGGGGAAAGCGGCTAAACAATGAGTCTTCTAATTACAGGCGGATGAGACGAGATGAGGCGAAAGTTGGACATTGAAGTTTCGGATGACATACGTAAGCTAGTGTTTGTTTATAGGGTTAGTGAGAAATCTGTATATGAAAGTCTTGTGCTTGAGTAAGCATTTGCATCGATAAACGTTTTATTGAATAACATTGAATTGCGGTACTACTACATCAACTATCGTAGTATTTTTGAATTTTTATTCATTCATTTTTGGTAAAAAAAATGATAGGATTTTTGATATTTTAGGAGAGAGGCATAAAAATTGATTCAGATTTCAAGATAATCCAGCACAGACATGGCTAAAGACGAAATTGTTTAATGTAATAAGTTGTAGTGTGGAACTAAAGCTTCTTAATATGAGTAAGTAATATGAGATTTATTTTCATAGCGAGTAAGTACTAATAAAGTCATTAATAAAGCAACACATTTCGATACAACCGAGCCTGCGACCTCTCTACAAGTCAACAAATAAAGTAGGTCCAAGCAAAAATAATAACCACCAAAACCTATCTAGAATTATGAAACCTTGGTCACAAACACCTACTTTACCGAAACACGACCTTTAGTTTCTTATCCCCGCACTCCGCTAATGATAAACCAGGAATGTTTCATTAAGTTCCACGTAATCTGTCGTAGTTGCCTCACATCGCTCATTAGTCGCGACACCACATGCGACGTCTCGTCGGCTGTTTTTGTGAGACGTAATAGATTTAGACCGCATGTAACTTCAACGTTGAAGACATACTGGAATTTTACTGTTAAATAACATTTAGGCAAGAAAATTTTCCACATATCTTAGGCGTATAATTATGCGTTTAAATGGTAATACATTCGGAATTAACCGTTTTTGATTCGCATTCCGTTCAACCCACGATTTTTATCAAAATTCAAGTTCGTCGACTATTATATATAGAGTAACTATATCAATACTTAAGTGGCTATAACGATGCTAATTAGTAAGTATACTTGTATATCTTACAACTAGAAGGTTGTTGCGAACGTTATAGAATTTCTATATTTATCTTTGTATCAAAGTATGATTACTAATATCTATAGTATTTTGATAGTATAGTGTAAAGCCTATTAAGCTTTATTACCAGGATGTGTAGAGTAATGGTACAAAAACTGATACCATTAACATTAGCCCCGCTATCAAATGATACAACCACGAGCACTCAATAAACTGTCATATCGATACCCTCAATTCGACGTGCATTACACATAAACAATTGTAAGACGCTTTCTTTAGCTTTCCCATCGATTATTGCAATCCGATAGTGGAATCGATAAAAACGACGAGCGATGAACCCGAGTTGAAGGAACGTCTCGCTTCGGTACCCGATCGCTGTGACTCGCTTCAATTCTAGATAAGAAGAAAAAATACTGACAAGGGTTCTGACTTCTGGCTTCTACGGCACAAAATCACGATTAACCGTGCGACTTGTTTCGTGCGTGGGAATGCGATTTGTCTTATAGAAACAAAAACCCAAGTATGGCATGACGAAATTGGTTTCTAGCTCCAGTAATTAAGTTATTGTAGCAACACGTGTTTCGTTTTTGTCCAGTATAAAAGTATCGATTTAATGACTCTTATCGTTGGTTAAGTCGATTGCTTATATTGTTCTTTAAGAGATAAAAGAAGCACAAATTTCATAAACGAAATCACGTAAAATCTAAAAAGTTATAACATTCAGATAGGATCAGTAAAAACTACGTAAGATTGAAACAAAGTTCAAATTCGAACTACAGTCACAATAATACTGATCTTTAACTGACGGACTAGTTTTTAAGAAAGGCAACTTTATTTTCGTACACAATGTAAAAAAGAAGTCGACCAGCTGTTTGACACGCGAGATGAAATAAAACACGAGTTGGTTCGTGGAGAATCACTTTACACTTCACTGACTCGAATTTGATACTGCTTTATGTAGCAACCTTTACCTTTAGTTACTATCTAAATATTATTATTAGAATCTTTAATTTGATTAGAGGCATTAAAATGAAGGCGGATGCGTAAATCGTTGATAATACTAATGATTCCTAACATAGGATCTAGCTAAGAGAAATTGCGTTTCCTTTTTCTTTAATACTTGTGATAAATTTTGTTCTTATAGCAAGTATTAGAGATTAAAAATTACGTAACTCTAACGTTAGAAATTGATCATAAGTTAATACAAGAACATGATCATAACATGCGTAATCCAGCTTAGAATGCAATGTACAAGAAGTTTTTGTAATAAATTAAAAGTATTACAACTTGTATCTTGCAGACAACGTTTTCCTTAGACAAGTGAGTGACGCCAGCCTCTGTACCCTTCCCCTCTGGGAAGTCATCAAGCTATTGAAACCGGTTTCCGCAAACGCGTCTACATTGTGCTTCTACTGCGTGATATAACCATTGTTGAGTTTTAGTGAAGTCAATGCATATGAATCGTTTAGGAATGATTTCATAATGGTCAAGTTATTCCGTGTTGTACGTTTATAGTTGGTGAATTTTTACGAGTTAAAAGGTCATAATGCCAAAGGAAACAATTTATTTTAGTATTTATATTTGCACTCTTAAGTAGGTATAGGAATAGCTGATTTGTCGAGTCATTCCGTTTTAGTTATTTGGTGTAGTTATGGTTGCTCTCTAGAAGCTTAATTTTTTTTTACCTTATACAAATATGTATTACCTACACATACTATAATGTGAACTGCTTACTTATTAACAGTTTTTATTTATTAAATGAGCAATCCAGTGATAATGTATGGTCTACGATGGCATGTTTTTTAGCTATTTCATTTGTGAAATTTGACAAAACCGAAATCAAGCCTATAAAAATAGACTTACATAAATTGACCTAAGTATTTCGTGCACATAGAGGATCTACATCCGCTTAAGTAATTCCTTGACTAGACATAGCTTGAAGAATATTTCTATTCATCACAGTAATCAATCACGTCCCAATCGCCGTCTGCCTACCTGTGATACACTTTCTTTTCCACGTAAAGTCGGAGCATACATAATTTTGACGAGTATGCTTACGTTCGTGACAACTAATTGTGCATAGACAATCGAGTGATAGCGAAACCGGAGAAATGTATGCTCGTATCAGAACCACACCTGTTTTTTTAGAAAAGATCGCTTGATGATGCTGTATGGAGTCTGAGTCGTTATGTAAATTAATATCAATTTTATGGATTATCTCGTAAAGTATGGACAAGTGTATTCATGTCTTATTCATTTAGATTATCATGTTAAGTACTTATTACTACGAAAGTCGTTAGCTTTTTTCTTGCAGTCAATTCGTATATAATAGGTAAGTAGGCACACGGAGATATTGTTGTAGACATTTGGAAATTTTGTATTACTTTCAACAGATTATAAAAAAAATACTTAACTCTTTATAAAATCTTGTCACCAGGCGCACAGTTGTATGAAGATAACAGTATATAAATTGAAGTAATGGTTCTATCTACTAAGAAACAATGGGAGAAATCTTCAGTTTCATTGTTATGCTGTAATGGAATAAGGTTTCCTCGAAAGGGTTTGTCAGCAAAATTCGAAGAACATGACAAATTGACGAGCATTGACTTGGCCGTGAGAACAATCTATGGGCGCTGACTTCTCATTGGTTACTCACATACTTTTCTAATTTTCTTCTTGTATTTTTTATTGTTTGTTCAATTTGAAAGATACTGAGGATATATTTGTATTTATATTTTGCTCTGTATATAAAATGGAAAAGTCTTTGAAGTAACTGCCTTTACTACGTTTATTTTGCTTATTTGCGGAAACATTTTCGTGTCACATTTTTCGATATCGTCTCATGTTGATCTGGAAATCTTTTAATCATGTCAAACATATTATAAATAAAATTTATATAATACGTATACACTTGCATTATACAAAATGCTTAAACGTTTTACTAAACAGACAGCAGTCCATTATGAATTCCTAATGTAATATTTCGCCACGTTTAAGCGTACTTTAAATATATAAGTACATTAACAAAACAGATAATATTAGCGTAAACCAGAATAACAACTAGCATTACAAAATAAGAAAATGCGAGTTGGCATTGATAAGGCTGTTGAAATATATGAAATGCAATTTAAATGTTGAACTGGTGGGTCGAAGCAACACTGCTATGTCTTTCTGACTTCAGCCAATGGTATAAACAGTTAGTGCTCTGATGTGCCTGTTAACTCCTCAAAGTTTCGGATACATGCGGTGATTCCATGCTATTTCACCATTCTGAAATTAGATGATAAGTGCCTATAGTATGCTCCGACAAAACAATTGTCAAATGAAATTCAGACGCGTTTAAGTCTTGGTGCATACGTTTTAGTTTCTTGGTCAGGAATTTCGATTCGCATATCCGTGTGACATTTGACTTTAGTTCTTTTGACTGAAACGAATGGCTGGCTTTTGAACTGTAAGTGGATTTTATTACCGTTTTGAAAATGAACGAGCATATATACTCTAGTCTCTAACGAACAACTAATCAAGGACTTTGCATGAGTGACTTGCATTGATCTTGTCGAATTATAACATACAATCAGGAAACTCAACCGTACCAGCCGCATTAAAAAGTTAGAGTACAGCTGTCATAACGATAATTCCTTCGTTAAGCCTGTCCGAAACTAACAACTGCTCATAATTTCGTACGTAATTACTTATTTCGTCCATTAACATGCAACGAATCAAACGAGTCCTGAGATGTATGGAAAAAATATATTATTCTTAAAATGTGATCGTTCTAAGTAACACTAACGGATGGCTTACTATGGCACTAGGGCGTGATTTCATTCTTTAAAATAATCTCATTCGATTCTCAGTTAGGGTAATAGATTTATAAAAATCTAGCTCTAGTTTTTATCAAAATCGGCCTCGTAACTAATTTTCACAGTTTCCACATTCCCTATAGTTTTGGATATGTATCCACGCACATTTAATTGAACTCACCCTGTACCCTTATGTTTTAAGCTCAATAGAGCCGGCGCTCATCATTTCATAGCTCAACAGTTCAGTCTGCCCTCAACAAGAATGCCGGAATAGAACCGGTTACCGTAATTACCCTTTGTGGTAGGAACAGGTACATTGTGTAAACTCCACTGACTAACGATGCAGATCAATACAGCTGGTATTTCAATGATGTTGCAGGTTTGAGATTCGGTTACTAAATGAAAATATTACGCTTTGAATTACCGTGGAATTTTATTTCAATATAAGTGTTTCGAAGATTGATTGTCTTACCTCTGTGAGAGGTTGTCGGGCGGAAAAAATATGTGATTTGTTTAACAAACGCTAATGCAACATAAAAAGATACGAAGTTATTTGCCCTATTTGGTGTCCGAAAAAATACTATTTAATATGTATTGAGTACGAAAATTTAATCGAATGCCACTATTTCATTATCTAAGACTGATATCTTAATAGTTTAAATTCAATGATGTTTATAAAAAGTACTTTTCGTATTTGTCTGCCAGCATGCCACATACAAATAAATAAAATTTAAGTGTCTGTTTCTACTTTCTATTTTTACTTTTTAAACGCGGGGAAACTGCGGGGATCAGCTAGTTACAAATATCCGTAGACAAGACATGAGTTCTGATACATATCGACAATATCCTAGAGTGCATCATCAGTGTTCCTGTGTCCTAATTAATGACAACAGTATTTATAAGTTTTGTAACCTCATAATAATGTTCGTTGTTACAGAACCAAGTAACGGAGAACACGGACGTAAACTCGAACTCACAGGCGATACTCGAGAGTCTGAACAGCAAGTACTACTTCTACACGAGGACGCGGGGCCTGTTCCGGATCTGCTACCCCAAAGAGAGACCGCCTTCAGGTAAGACTAGAGTTAGACATCCGTCTATCAGACTTTTGAGGTATGCTGCTTCTAGGATCCCCTTACCACCAAGGGGAGTCCGTCAGCCTAATCCAAAAGCCCAACGGCGGCAAACTTCACCCTGAGGCAGTAGTCCCCTTCAGAATTGCCCGAGTAAAGAGGGACACCTCGAGGCCCGTATTCCTCATTCCTGGAGGCCCAAGTGGCTACAGAGTAGGACGCCCATTTTCGCTTGTGTCTGCTGGATATAGGCTTGTCCTTAACGGGGTTTTGCCAGTAATCACCACGCCTAGAAGACATGTTAGCGGTTGACCCAGGAAGGAAGGAAGGTTCCTCCAATCTTCTTGATTTTGTGATCTTAGTTATTTATAGCCAACACCACACTGTAGATCACGGCACAGACATTATAATTATGCACATTATCTATACCTACACTGTATCTATTATGTTTACATTTAAACTAAGAATAAAAAAATTGAAATAATTATTCTGTGTAGGTTTCAGTCATATCTCGCTATAGTTGTAGTTTATGATTACTGACGACCTATAAATATTAAATGAATCCGAAGAATAAAAATAACTCAACCGTAGACTAACTACAAAAAAGTAAGGCGAACGTGTTATCTTTTTGCGAATGTGCTTAATTAAGTTTCGCTTTTTTGCTGTATCTCACGGTGGCGTATCCGTAAGAATAGTTAATATGCCAATGCATAATAACTACTCAAATGTTTGGGTCTCCATACCTTTTGCTATGTATTTTTACCAAGCTATGCTACAACTGTGTTCGAATCGATCCGGAAATAAATAGATAACATTCATATGCGACGTAAAGTTATTTTTGTCTATTTAACGACTAGGTAGGTTCTTTTCGATTAATGCAAACACCAGATAATTATTTGTTCGCAGAAATTAAGCTGAAAGGCAAATTTTATGTATACTTATGAATACTTATTTTTTAATCTTATATTACTACTAAACTTAAGTGACTTTACTTACGTTATAATTGATTAAACAATAAATCTATTATAATTGGTTTGAAGTGTGAGTACGAAACGAATGGTCTGCCAGTGGTATGAATTGAAACAATCATTATAGAAATAGATGAATTAACATATAAGTGTTTTTCATTACTTAGAAATCATCTCATGGATAAAATTCGAAGAAAGAAGTCTATATCATATGAGCGTATATCAAAATCTAAACTAGGTAGATAATGAAGTCCGCGCAACGGCTCGCAAGTCAATTCTAATCATAGTGTTTACTCTAATTGAACGTATTTTCATGGTAATGATTACTCAAGCCTATTGGAGCAAAACAGCATGTTGCATTAAACGCTGCTACGGCAATATAACCTTAATACCTCATGTAATATGGCATATATTGAAGGAAATAGATGCTGTGGTCAGTGGAACAGTTGTACGGTATTCTGAAACAGGTGTCTAACTGTTGCAAATTGTGAAGAATAATCGCAATTGTGTTGGTAATGGTCTACCGTGTAGTAAGTGACATCTTTTTTTGTAACATCGAAGTAGCAAGCATGCAGTGCACCTGCTGTCCATAATCAATCCAAAATAGGGATAAAATTCTTATTTACGTCGATGGTAGACGGAGTACCTATGGCTCGACCAGGAGGTACGACCACCGCACCTATTTCTAAAGCAGTGGTCCTCAAAGTCTTTAGATGGCGGAGCCCTTTTGAAAAAAATTTGACGGGGCCCCAAAATTAACGAAAAAGTTACGTGCATTCTTTTTATAATGGGTAATCGTGTTAAATGTAAATTGTTAGTGTATACTATGTAGTATGTATAATAAAAGAAAAATAATCTAATGGGAGTATTCTCGCTAAAGGCTTTGCGGAGCCCTAGGGCTTCGTGGAGCACACTTTGAGAATGGCTGTTCTAGAGTAAAGCAACTCATGCGTTTCGGTGGGGTTTAAGTTAGCTGAATCATACTGATAGGTATAATAATTCAAAAGTTACGAAATATTCATACAAATGGTAGACCATGATCCAGTTTGAACTATATCCGGCTAAATCGGATTATATCGATTTATAAATTAACAAGATTAAATTATATATTATTCTTAATAAAATAAACTTAAACCTGAACATATTTGTATTACTTAGTGCACACAAGTGCTTAATAAATTATTATTTCTATATTTATTAGGTGTGTACTGTGTATAATTAGGCATTATGATATAATTATTATTCCTACTTGTATCTATCAACATTTATTATACTTATAATGTGCCGAAATATTAAAGTTTATCAAAACCAGAAAGCGTAAAACCTAATTTCTAAGATTTGAAATTTGCAGATGTCATTGACATTACCTTCACAAAAGATTTCTTTGTGCATCTTTCTACCATTAAATATGAAAGAGTTGAAATAATAACTTAATAACTATAAGAAATAAATAATAATCTATATAAATAAAGATGAAAACGACAAATGTGTTGTTAATCGGAAAACTCGGGAACGGCTCGACTAATTAGACTATTTTTTTAACGATTTTGGTAAGGCACACGGAAGATTTTATGGAGAGAAAAAAACGTAAAAAATAGTTTGTAATTTCAAAATAACATTATTATTAAATGCATATGAAAGTACATACGATGCCTATAACAAAAATACAATTAGTAAAAATGACTGTCTATTTGTTTGAGGTAATCTTCTAAACGGCTGGACTGATTTTCATGAGACTTTCACTGGAAGAAGGTCTAAAGTGTCACTTAGGCTACTTTAATTTTCGAAAAAGCTTTAGACATGCGACGACACGCGGTTGCGGCCGCCGTCGTGGGAGAGCCGGGTATCACTTATAATTAATTATGTATGCCTTTTTACTTTTTTAAAGCGGGTGAAACCGCGGGGATCAGCTAGTAAATCATAAATTACATGAATAATAATATCATTAATACCACTAAAATACTGGCACTTTCTAATTATTAGAATGTATACGGAATCTTCATTTCCGAACTTGGTCACGGAAATAATTATTCGATTAAATTAACATATTTATTTTATGGAGGTACTTCTATTAGCTAGTAAAATTATGTTACTAATTGATTAGCTGGAAAAATTACAAATAATTGATTCTTTAAAATCGAATGAACTATGGCTTTTTTAATCTATTTTCACGTATCAATTAAAAAAAACTGAAACTTACTTTGGCCTTTGATCGACTTGGCGGGAGAACTATCGTGTCCCCAGATGTGTTTACTTTAATCAGTGTAGAAATGTGTATTTTTTATTTAGATTTTATATTTCGCGTGAAATATGGATATGCATTTCACGTCATGCAATGTTAGTAATTTGTTAAATGTCAAGTTAGAATTCATATGCGTCGACACGAAATTAATATAGGAGCGAGGAATTTACCTTAATGCCGGACACATGAGTTGCATTCCACGAAATATAAGAACCGCTGAGGGCGCGAGATACGTCATTACCTCCCTGATGATGGCGTAGGAAACAATTTTCCTAACCCATTATTACTTTCTAACTGTAAACGTACAGTTGTGGTCATTTGTATTTATTGGAACACTAGTTGGTCCCCGCGGTTTCACCAGCGTTTGAAAAGTATATCAATAAACATGTCGCGAGATTGACACGGCGATAAAACAAAATAAATGTATCCCACGGGAACCGAAAATTTTCCCGGGATAAAAAGAAGCCTATATGTTATTCCAGACTAATATCTACGTCTGCACCAAATTTCATCCAGATCCATTCAGCCGTCCTTAAGTTATAGAGTAACAAACATCCATTATTTAATTTTGAATTTTGTTTTGGCGATTATTTAACCCGCAACTGCATGTTAGACCCATTTTGTTTGTAACTGTTTTTATTTTTGTCTTGTTAATTATTACCATAGTTTATTCGTGTGTTATTAATAAATAACCCTAAAATTTTCATAATGAGTTATTGTCGAATGTCATTACGCGACGACAAATTGTATTAATACTTCCTTATAAAAACAAAAAGTTTCTGTTCATAATAACACTGTTGCTACTGGCATGATTACTCATATTTGCACTAAGTGTAATTAAAAATAACTTGAAGTAAATATAATGTGTATTGACGTTATTATTATCACTGTTGGTGCTCTAGTTTAGTTGTTTACCTTCCTTCGGTTGTGATATTTATTAACTTGTGTTGTAGGGAAAACCGCAAGTAAACGATATTTAGGTACGAATAAAGCATGTACGTTTACAAGCTCATGTAAGCTTATGTTATAATGCATACCTACTAGGATGTGTTTTCTTATTATTTTGTCTTTAAAATAAAAGAAGGCTAGAATAAAAGATAGGTATGCTTAAAGGAAGTGCTAATTTAGTCTTCAAAAGAGGGTAATATTGTCTCTGTTGTCTTTTTGGGGTTGATTACAGATGTTCATGAACATTGGCTTTAAATTAGACTGCTTGTTCATTGATAACGGCTATTTCATAATAGGATTATCTGTGAACCTTAAACACACAGCTCAATAAGATATTTCTCAATTACATTTGTCTGGCCCGGGATCGAACACGGAGCGCCGTGGCAATTTGAGTCATGCCGTATGAAGAGTGGGTCGCTTTTTTTAGGAACGTATTATTCATAGCATAAATATATTCTAACTGATGTTTCATGTTATCATGCAAAATTTCTCCTCAGCAAACCGGTGTGAAAGGAGACCGCGGTTGGTCGCAAACGAGCATTCAAACCTGCGCCGTAGTTGACTTCTTAGCCTAGAAAATTACGCACCACGAATATGTAATGCGGTTCCAGTATAATTATGATTGATTTCACTCTCCTCGGGTGATACATTCCTTGACAAGACCAATGAAACAGGCTATTGTAGCTACGCATTCTGATAAGAACGAAAGTTGCGTGTTGATTGAGTTTTAATTTTGGTTGCGGTGTTGCCAACTCTGAGGATTTTCCCTTGAATTCAGGAGATTTTAAATGTGTTTTAGGGAGGTTTTAGATGGTACGCTTTTTGGGGTATTTTAGGAAGAACAGCTTATACCTTACATATACTTGTATTTTGCGGCAGATTCTGAAAGACCCAACGACCTCTTTTTTCGTTGTCAAATTGGCAGAAATACAGAGTTTTTGAGTACCTTATTTACCGCCAGGTCATCGAGACAACCTAGTCTCGGTGACCTGGCAACTTTTTGGCTGGTAAGCTTTAAATCTAAATCTAAGTTTGAGTTCACATTAAAGTGTTTTGATATTTTTCAGGGGGAAAATTTTGAAATACATAGTTGGCAACACTGTTTAGCTGATACAATTACATTACTCATAGTCCTGACTTTTCCGCTCCTCGTTCCATTCGAAAGTCATCAAGGCCTTAATTACGAATCGTATATTCAGTGCGTACACCGAGGTGTGGCACTAACTTTGGTCGAGCTATTTGGGACGGACGAATATGAATGGTTCGTGGTCTGAACGAAGGTTTTGGTTGTACGTGCTTTGAGAGGACAAGTTTTTGGACGGTTACAATGTTTGATTTAAGTGTTAAGTTGTTTCTTTGTGTTATTAAGGCTCTTCTTTCTGAAGTTATTTGGAAATTTTGTTTAAAGCGGTCTTTAGTTGTACTTATGTACGTAACGTACGTAAATAAGATAAAGTCATAAGTCACTATTTATGAATTTCTATATTGATTTAATTTGATACATCAATGATTTCTTAATTTTCAAAATTCTTTCTTCTACTTTCTACTTATTGAATACATAAAGGACAGAGACTACTGAATCATATTATACCACCTATAAAGAATGACGTACATGGCTACCAACGTAGCTACAAGTTAATTTTCATAGCCATATATATTTAATTAACAAACGTTTACCCGTCCGCTTACAAAAAAGGCAACCATCTAAAAACAATGTTTAGCGCTTAGTGTTGTGACAAAGTATGACAAAACGAACGTGATTTATCAGTAGCCTTGGCAGCAACTAGGCCGGACAGCGATCACGTACTAGAAATTAATAGTGTGTGGCATGAGTGGCATGACCCGGCGTTAGTATGCATATGCACGGGTAACGCTTCATCGGTGATAGCGCACCGAGACTAAGAAGAAAATATGCTGAAAACGGACACATGTGCTAACTTGTGGAACGCTATTTAACATTCTAACAATGTTTCCGGGATTTTGATTGATTGTTTAATCAGCCAAAGGTAGGCTTTTTTGACGATCCCGTAGCGGAACGGTCACTTTACTAATCTGCCGCGCAATGGGTCCCGGGTTCGATTCCCAGCCAAACAGATACCTATCTTATGATACCTAGATTGTGTATTTGTCTTTGTGTGTCCATGGCACCCACGACACAAGAAAAATCTTACTGTAGGGCTATGGATGTCGAAAGCGTCTTTTGAGTGTCTTTTTCCAACAAGAAGGATGCTGGTTTTGGATTTTGATTTGGGGGCTCATGTCATCCAATTTCGGAAGTTTTCCAGCCTTCCCCTTAAAGGTAGACTTAAGTACCTGCATTTACTAGTCGATCACCCAAGCGTTGCCGCCATTAATAATTAAGACAGAACGTTCGATACAATGCCTTATAGGACTTATAAAATCAAATAAACTTACATATTTACATACATATTTAACTATCTATTTCATATTTTAGAAGACACAGTTTTTAACTTACTGCTATTTAATGATATAGGTATTTAATTCGATTGCTCAATTTTTGCGTTCCAACATGAGTTAATTAAGATACAAAGTGTCGTAGCGCAGATTAAAATAAATATGATTATACTCACAACTATGTGTTTAATTTGAGAGAATTTAGTTTTGTTTAGCTTAGGCACCAGTATAAAAAATCAATTAACTGTTATTGGCCCAGTTAAGGTCGTTCATGCAAATAATTTGCGTATGCTATTAATTTTCATGTCGCTAGTCATAACTTGGTGTCAGCACTCTTTCTGTGTCATGGTTAGTACGTTCACCATTCATACCGTTTAAACATGGGTGTCCACGCATATGTCGACGCGGAATTAGCTTGGTATTAATATAGGTATGTGAACGATGGCGCGGTTCTAATATGTACGTGTGTATGTATTTAAATATAACCCTCACACTCCTATGAGTGAGGCTATCCTCACACTAGGATTCCCTGTGTCGTGGGTGCCATGGAAACCACACAAGACAAGGACACACTCAGACCAAGAACGGGAATTTAAACTTATCATTCAAATTTCCGCCTCGCTGGAAATCGAACCCTCGGATTAGCGGTCCGGCGTGATAACAATTGCGCCATCCGGGTCGTCATATGGTAGAAACCTTCATGTTTAGAGGAGGCATCACCGCCACACTTATTTCTGCCGAACAGCATCTAGCTGATCCCCGCGGTTTCATCCGCGTTAAAGAACTAAAAACACATACATATTTTAACATAAGTGTTTCATCCTAATTCCCAATATTCTCGTGAATAAAGTGGCGGAGATCTACATCGTTTGTCGTGACATTTGCACAATATTCATTTTGAGGTAAAAATACTACTTTAAATCGTTTGTAAGTAACGACAGTATAATGAGGTACCAACACAGATCACCGAAAGTGAAATCGTTACAACGCTAGCGAGTATTTATAATTAACCAATGATAACATATTCTTTTATAGTCAAATTGTGTTCGTTGCTTGATAATTCTATTTCAGTAAAATATGTCTGAAAGATATCCGGTTTTAGACACTTTGTACACATCATATTCACGCCTCTCAACACTTACAAAAAACTTTTATTATAATTTTCCTGATCGCATACCAGAAAACGTTTAACAATTTTCCGGAAAGCATACCAAAGAACCTAGCAGCTAAAAGTGACATAACAATTTAGCAGGATGTTACGTTATGTTAGCAGTAAACCAACAATGGTGATGGCCGTCGCCCACGCAGCCCACGAGGTCGCAACCTTAACCACGCGATTGTTTTCTA
>DWPV01004189.1:0-13961 GCA_018251915.1 Urbanus proteus proteus
TTTTCTTTTGCAAGTGTAAAAGCGTTTAGCGCAGTGGCGAACCAGAGTCGAGGTTTCATGATGTAGCTAATTCACTAAACGAATGAAGTTGTAGCCTGCACGCTCTGCAGTTATAAGTTATCAAATCAAATGGGTACCTTAGATATGTTTGACAAAAATATAATATAAGTTAGTGTTGTTGTATAATTAGTATATGTACACATGAATTGTACTATTTATATATAATTCCTATACGATTGTTAAAAAATGCGCGTCGAGCAGGTTCTAAAGTCTAAATCCATAGGCCGACACAAGGATATTCCCTGTATCGTGGCTCATGACTGCCATGGATACACTTATAAAACTGAAACACATAAACCCAAAACAGAAATCGGAATTCATCATTCCACCCACATTCACACCATATAAAGTTCTTTTCGTCAGAACTATTGTTTGTCACTCGGTATTGGCCGTGGTTCGTTAATACGTCGTTCGTGAATAGCCTGTATGCAGCGAACCGAGAGACGCCGAGGTAAAACATCTTAAATACACGTATTAAGTTATCATAAGCCATTCTAGTCAATTCATGACTGTGATGGAAAATCTGTCTCCCTAAGTAATGCATTTGGTAATTGATTAGTTTTGGGTAATAAATTAGACCATCTGATCGCAGTTATTACGCGAAAATTATTATGAGAAAAATAAGGAATTTATTTTTCTCTTAATTATTTTCAGGAATTTAAGGGAATTTTAGAGGTAGTAGAATCTTTTGTTGTGGTTTTGGCCTGACTCTGACGGGACCACGGCCACACATAACAGCAATATTGGACGCCTAATCTTATCGTAGTTGACTACAGATGGGCGGCAGTGGCCACATACCATCTAATGAGATTTAAAACGATGAAAAGGTAACGTTTATAAATAGCTACACGTGTGAAGGTGCATGAAAACATGAGGCCTGTAATATATTCTATTCCTTCTATTTTAGTGCCTCATTCTTTTATTGTTGTATTCAACAGACTGTCTTTTTCTATAAATGGTTATCGAACAAAAACCCGAGATGGATTTACAAAAGAACCTGCCAGTTGTGTGGGCAGCGTGTTTGTAGCCGACTGTCGCCATTGTCACCATACTTGACATATGTGCATATTTTGTTTTTTATATCGATTTTTGGTTGCGTACGTTATGTTATCGTAAGCTTATATCTATTCTCTTTCCTATAGGTTCCCAAACTTTTGTCTTATAGACTATTTTCTATGTATTTCTCCTTTTAATAGAAAAGCTTCTATTGTATTTTGCAAATTATTCATCGAATTTGTTTTACTGATTTCCTTCATTATTTTCAGGTCATTATCAATCCCTAAGGGACGAAACAATGCGAGGCACAGCTATTGTAGTAGGTATAAAAAATGTCAAGTTGTCAGCTTGCCTCTTATTCAATGGCGAAGCGAAAAACATCTAAGTCTATGAATCAGTGTACCTAACGTTGATCTAGTAACTATGTTTAGTTTTACAGAATATAAAAAACTAAAAAAAGAAGACGAATAAAATAAACCAAGGTGAGGTTCACACACAAACAATATCATAAACTGAAATTTTATTACTCGAAACATATTGAAATGAATGATTTTTAAATAAATAATTAACAAGCTTATCAGTATATGTAGTTCAAATTAAAAAGTGAAAAAACTATTCGAAAAAGCGTAGAGTCTAAATCGACGTAAAATAATGTATTTACGTCACGCAATGTACTTTTTCGTTGCGGTTTAAGTTTATTAGGTATGTCTCGATACTTTCATACAAGTGGCGTTCAGCGTCGAAGTACACTATTCGAAATCAATTAATAGTTAGGAGATGTCGCTTAACCTCGTAAATATCTCCAGACAATTTAATAAACACATCAAGGCTTAAACGCTTTTTCAATAGCTCCAGATTACATCGGGAGTATTAATTTGATAAGTCGTGTAGCTCCTGTGCGGTATAATTGCTGGTACAGTAGTGTTGCCATATGTGTACAGAAATAAAACAGGACAGGACTCTCAAAATATATAAGATCTGATAAAAATATGACGATTTTATTATATTTATATATTTACTTAAGTTCACTTTAAGGTTTGAGTAAATAGCAATTATTTGTAATCTAACTATACTGCATTAGTGTGCAGTATATAGTATTTTTTTACAAAACTTTTAAATAATCTAGATAACCGAAATATAAAAATTGTCTTTAAATAAATAATTTATTTCGGCTTTTTCCTACCATGCAGGCGTTTGACCGAGTACGGATCTGTCTGAATGCGTGCCATTCGCATACTAACCTTTCTTGTCGGGTAAGTACACCAAACGCAAGCGGGCCACGAAGACACTGCATTACCTATCTTTATTCACGTTAGCGGGCATGCACGCGGTTATAAACCTGCATGACAATAAAAAAGCCCTTTCGACAAAAATTGGGACGTCCTAAAAACTCGTTACAAACTTGCGTTTTGCCTGAGGCTGTTTGAGTAGGTGGTCTGTAGACTATAATTAAAGTACTTTTTGATTACCACTGTCAGCTGCAATTTAGTCATTAATGTCAACTTTAATTTATATAGCCCAGATTAAAACGTTAAGACAAATACACTGATAATTCTACCTATCGGTTTATTGATTTTACTTAATTATTACTTTGTGATTCTTTTAATTACTGAATCTGAAGCACGAAAGATGATTTTTTGCGATCGAAACAACAAACGAGTAGGTACCTACGCAGCCCATATGATGTTAAGTGATTTCTGTCGCGCATAGACATCGAAAACCAACCTTATATATTACAAAATGTAGCTTGTAAATATCATCGACATAAATAAGAGATATATGTGGTGACTGTGACGTCATATCAAATTCTATTAAATAGGTAGTGCGTACTTACACACCTACAGGAATTGTGTCGTTTTTTCGAGTATCGCGAGAGATGTCGGTAACTATTGAACAGATGCATAGTTAAAATAAATACTGGCGTAAAATAATACGATAAACGTTAATCGACTGAAAAAACCGAATCATAAAAATATCTAAAATACAAAAACATCGATGAGTGTGATGATGCATAAAATGATTTCCTGTAACTGATTACAACCTATCCTCACAACTAGCCAATTGGTGGACAGAAAAAGATAATTGTATATTTTGTGGTTTCCTCTCTGTTCTTTGCGAATGGTTAACCCTATAGATTATAAGACAAAAGGATGCAAAGATTACCGCAATAGTTCCGTAATGAGAGGGTTCGGTAATTGTTATTGCACACCGAAGCTGAATTTAGTGCCAGTAATAAATGTCTTAAATCTGCAAATCGCCTTTTAAGTATCTAATTTGCGGAGATCAGTAATCAAGCGCGACTATAAGTACCTACCATGTTTTCTTTGCTAATTTTTGTATGTATGTGCTATATTTTGTTTGAGCGCAATGCTTAGGTATAGCCAAAGACATATTGATTTGTTCCGTCCATCTTTTTCGTCGATATGATTATTTTTCGTTACCTTACTCTGTCATAAATATCTCCTGATATAATTTCTTAAAAAAATAACACGACATAACTACATAAAATCAGATAAGATAGTAGGTAAGTTTAACATAGATGTTTGCAATTTATAGCACTAAAGCGTCTAACGATGTATTTATGGTTTCAAATAGCTGTCCTGTAAACTAGGATATATAACTGTATGAGAATATATACGATAGCTATCAGTTCACGTTCAAGTTTGAAGCTATCATACCATTTCAGTAAGCAATCCAAAAAGCCTGAATAAAGTACCGAGGCTACACATGGACATAAACATGATGAATAGAACAATAGCAATAAGTCAGTGTCAGGGCAAAGCACTTTATTCAGTCTATTGTACCTCGTCCTGGCTCCTGTTCACTCCTAACACAATACTTATTGCGAGAAATTTATTTACATGTCTATGGCTGGTGTCGCAATAAGCATGGCATTCACTATTGAAATGCAGGCTTTATCGAAGCGTGCGCATCTCGTTCGTTAGGCGCACGCGCAGCCGCCACGCCGTGTATTGAACCCACTATCGGCGTTAGAGAGGCAATAGCCCGCCACGAAGCATACCTTTTATTTATACCCGTCGTGCTAAAATACGCCCTTAATAAAATATAAACGTAATTGCTAGGCCAAGGATCCCATGTCACGATGCCACGAGCTTTCTGCGAAGCAATTATATGTGTGAAAGTCGAATGGTGATAGCTCGTAAAGCTCATTAGGGCTCACCTAAATCTTGCTTTATTTTGTTTTTTGAAATGTACATGCGCGTAATTACCTAGGTGTGCTGGTGATTTCTCTTTTAGTCTGCGTAAGGAAGATTTACGCTGGAATATGCACGCATTTGAAAGTGGCTAAGGAGATAAACCTACGCTGAGTCTGCGTACTCAAGTATTGTAATACTTTTTTGCGAGGATTACTTTTTATAAGCAATAAGATTAACGTTGATGCTCGATCCTTTTGTTGTAAAGTTTTAGACTGTAGTAACATCTCCAAAAATTCGCAACTGTTATTATGTCAAAGAAATAGCAAAGGAATGCCACTGTGTATCTAATGGGAAGTAGGTACTGTCGCCCATGGACAAGCAATATCAGATAGCGTTCTACCAGAAATCGGCTACAGAAGCGATATTTTTTAGAATTTAATTGAAACACATTATTTAAGTGTGACTTTCCCTCGAACCTTTTGCCTTTTGAAGATTAGGACGAAAACGCAATCACAGCAGCGCTTATCACTGTTATATAATTATATTTTAAGCGACTGTGTTGCTTGATTCTAAAATACTTTACGAGTACTTTTGTATTGCGATATTAACGTCAATGCGTAAGAGTTATACGTGTAAAAGGCTTTACAATACGTTAAATAATTCGGTAGTTTGTAAAAAGATAAGATCACAGGTCACGTGCGCCATTCTTCTTTATTTGCGTGCAATTTTAAAATAAACGCCTTCATAAACAGTATTCGAGCTACAATACAAGGGTTAAAGAAAATGCCCTGTGGTCAATATAAATTGAATCTACAATGCGGTATTGAGTGGTCGTTACAGTGATATGTGGGGGCACGTAGACTGGAGATTTTAAGAGATACTCCACTATGTTCTGGTAATAATCGCAAATGTCAAAAAATATGCGTATTGTCTTTTCAGATTTTTTAATTTTATTAATGTAGTAAGAAGTAATATATGAAATTCGAAAATGAATATACATATTTGATATAATTTATTTATTTTTGATCTTCCTGCCATTTTAATTATTTAAAACCATATGCCACATGCCATTTATGTGACATTGAAAATTAATAACTTTAATAATGCGAGTAAAAATATCTTAAAATTTAAAAATAATACAATGAAAAAGTTTTTGTTCTCCAGATTTTTCTATAAATTTCTAAAAGATACATGACTCTTCACCCCGTTTTTGGTAAGGATTCGCTCTTATATTTAGCTTGCAATTTAGAAATTCCGATCCCAACATTGGGGCTATCATTTCGATCCCATTGACTAAAATCTAAAATTATTGCCAAGTCTATACTTGGCAAGGATATTCTATAACATGGTGACCATTACCTTAAAATACCGAGCAAGAGGTGCAAGGGGCAGGCACAGTAATCCGCATCTTGGTTGCAATCTCAATAAACCAATTTGTGACGGCGATGCCCACGATACCGGGCTTACATTATAGCCCTTTGTTCCGGTCAGTGTCGACCATACTAGCTCCCAGTACACTCTAAAATTCTTTTAAAACCAGTATATACTGCTCATGTCACGGATGTACATTGTTCCTCGTATTTATGACTCCACTTCGACATGTAATCGCGCTCCTGATTTGTTGTAGCTTCAGTCTTCGATTTGTAAAGGAATTAAAGATTCCAGTACCTTTTTTATTCGTGGATTTAAAGATTTCACTAATTTATTCGCAGGTAAGTGACAATACTGGTAATTATTCGTGGAATTAAAGATTTTAGTATGTTCTTGGAAAGTGACAATAGAGATAATTTTAAAAATAGTGTGATTATATAGAATTAGATATGTGTATAATAAAAATCTATAACTCATCCCAAGTAAAATAAGAATCTGTTTAAGGATGACCACAGATAAATTCGTTCCTAAAGTAGCAACGCATCTGTGGTCGACCTTTGACCTTTGCTCACAAGAACTAAGTTGGAACGCCTCATATAACTACTTCTCTCTTACCATTTTTAAGCCAGAGAACAGCACCGCTTAACACCTACTGCTGGAAGTACCTAGGTATTAAGCGGTGAAGCCACATAGTTCAGAAATAGGTGAAGAAAAAGGCGGTGGTGCCATTGGGGTCGATCTATGAAGAATATACGGTCACTTCTCATTTCAGTAAAATTTAATAGGTAACATTGGGAGGCCAAGCTAATAAATACAAAGTTCACGCGAGCAACCAAGTCTTTATTAAATGAGTAAAGAGACAATTGTTTTGATTACTTGTTCACTTACCGGGCTCAGTAAACAGGCAACTTGTGTGAGAGCATAACTGTGTGCATTGTATGGAAGTTTTCCGAGCTATACCTAGATTTAAATCCCTAGATAGGTCTTGAAAAATTGTCGCATTTAGTTTATAAGGTTGATCATTTAGATATAAAATTCTGAGCTCAAAAGATTTCAATAATTAATATCAAGTCCTGTACAAGTATTTTAATTAGAATTAAGTGTTAAGTATCAATTTTCATTATAATTTTCTTAAAGCAGTGTTTCCATTCTATTTTGTTCATCAAAAAAATGTACCAATTCAATCGCATGAACATTCTTCATGTGATCGCAACTTCAGATATATAGGTGCCTACATATGGTAGAGATTTGATGTTCAAAAAGTGTTAAATATGAATCAACTTGAATAAATGAGATTTGAATTGGAATTTGAATAACTTTATCTGAGATGTGTGAAATAACGCATTATTGTTTATCACAAATTGGGTATACTACTGGATGTAATTAAGATTTAAATCTATGTTCCGAGACAGTTACCACCGTAAGTATCACACCCATTGGAACGTGTGAACGTTCTGATAAGTAAACCTCGCGGTGGGAAAGCATAGGTATGCAAATGTCAATGCATGTTAGCATTGCATGCAAATGCCCTGATATTTTACATGCTGCGATATTGTTATTGTAATCGCTGATATAAAAATCGCCTATCTTCACAGACCTATAAAAATCAATGGATGCTTGCAACTGAATTTATAGCCGCATTTATGAAACACGGATTACAAAAAAACAGATAGCGCTTATAGAAAATAAATTTAAGCTCTTAAAGCAAAATGTTTGCATTTCATATAAAAAGTAATTTTAAATGTATAGATAGCTTAAATAAATTGTAGGTACGATAAATATTAAACAAATAATTGGTTTGGTTCGCAGTTGGCTTTGTTTTTGATATAATTTGAATAAAATTATTTAAAAATAAACTCCGTGCTCGGGTACAGACATGATTATAAGTACTTTTTTATCTTGTCAATAATTTATGGAACAAAAAACTTGATTTACAATCTCAAGTGCGCAAAAACTGGAGCAATTTGTATTTCGTTAAGATGATGGATGTGGTAGGAAATAACTTATGTTTTCGAACAGTAAGTAATCAAGTTAAGTAGCCTACTCGATGAGCAAAAAGTTTTATTGTATGCTGTCAGATGAAGGATTGTGACGAAAATAAAAACAATTTGAAAGACGAGTGACAAGTTAGACAGGTGGCAAAGATCTTCGTATTTCGACCACCAGGATTTTTTTATCATATTAAAAACATGTTTTTGTTTTATTATTATAAAAAATTAACTTCAAATTATAATACAAAAGAAATCTCACATTTTTGATTATTGACCATACGTTTAGGGTATCGTGGGGAAAACTACACTACTTAATCTTTCCTGACCATACGTTTAGAGTAACGTGGGGAAAACTATACTACCGAAAAAATCTTAAAAAGACCTTCAAAATTGTGTGAAGTCTCCAATCTGTGCCTTCTTACTTTATGATGACATCTTAACCCAGTTGTGATATCTGTGAGTTGACAACGACATAATTTGTTACTAAACAAATTAAGATCAGGCATAACACTCACAACGCGATGGTCCCTACGCTACTCTGCCATACAAGCTCTAGGTTCATTAATCTCTATTAATATTTATTAATCTCGGCTTATAAATTTATTCAAGTTTTCTTTTTAAATTCCTAACTCGTTTAAGGCATGATAAATTTAAGATTGTTTTGTAATTACCTACGAGAAGTCTAGGTAACTAAGTAACTTATCTTATGTACATTTCTTCAAATTTTAAATTGAAAATCAATTATTTTTTTACAAAAGTAGCAAACGTAACAGTACAATATTACACATATATTAGTGTTCAATGCCTATATTATTATGGAACCAGGGTTTTTACCAAAATCACTGATATGTGGTTATTCTCGAGAACTAAGATGGTCGTGTTTTAAATTTTAGTCAAGTATTTTTTGACAAATTACTTGACTTACATTTGTTTATTTTGTAGCTTTGAGTTTACAAAAAAATCTTTTCTGATTACACCAACATCTAATGCAAAAAATACTTTATTCATGAAGTGTCATTTAATAATCTATAACTTATTTATATTTCAAACCGTTCCTTTTATTTATTATTTCATTTCACGTTATCGGGTGACATTTTTGAGCACCTCGTCACCCACGCGTAGCAAAAGCTTGTTCAAGCTTGCGTGGGTCTCGTGCAAATACTTTGCAAATAAACATCTTTTAATTTAGATGTGGATTCGTCGCTGGACAAAATATCCTGGTATTTTATTTACTTGTAAATACGAGAAAGCCTTATCTTTAAGTTTTTAACCAACTTCAAAAAGGAGAAGGTTCTCAATTCGACTGTATTTTTAGGGTTCCGTATCAAAAAGGTATAAATGGAGACCTTTTACTGACTCATCGTTGTCTTTCCGTCTGTCACAGGGTTTTATCTCTTGTATTACCGACCATAAACCGTAGCAATAGGATAGGTTCATTATGATGCGCCAGCGTCGAGTTAGGTCTTCACTTATTTTGATAACGCAAACACATTAACGCGAACGTTTTATTTTGAGAAAACGGAATCCAATAATAAAAATAATGATATTCGTCAATCGCCTCGACCAAAAATATGAGTACCTATTGTTGTGATAATTAAAAGATTTTATGCGACCGGTGGTCGCGACATCCACCACATCGACGAATTGACACTTTAATGAATTAACCCCCGTAGCAATCATTATCCGCGTAATCGCGAGTTCTTAATTATATAGAGCTCAAATTAATATCTAAGAAATTGTATTTTGATTTGAAATTTAAATTTTATTTTGATTCCTAAAATGTGTCAATTAAACTGCTTTAACTGCTCTTCGGGTGGCAATTATAAATCGCCTAGATAAACTTAGTGATGATTTAACTACATAGCAAATTCCTTTATAATTGATTTTAGAGTATTATTCCGTAATTTAACGAAGAGAACTTTATAACTATTCGTTAATTATAAATAATTACAAGTTTTGATTAGTTAGACTAAAAAATAACTTTATCCCGCGGTTATTCATATCATTTATATTGCTACGGAGACCCATCGTAATTGACATTATAATGGTTAGGAATTGCCCACTGCACTCATAATATCACTAATAATATACTGTAGCATAATAATTATTTGTCGTGTTCTATTTAGGTACACAATAAATAGTGCCTGTATATTTGTTTAGCTCAATAAAGATTATTAAGACTTAGGGTGCGATTACAGAAAAATATTAATCGTTTCACCAATTTCATAATTTTCCGTGAATGGTTAAGTTACGGAATAATTTTTTTTCAGACTCTAAAACACAAAAATTTTTCTTTATGTTCTTTTGTTTTATATTTACTGTGTGTGCATAAATTGTTAAATAAATAAATAAATAAAAATTCCTAAACATGACAATGTGTCAATGCGGTGTGATTTATTGTATTCTATGTCTTATTCATGAAGTTCGATAAGTGATTTGAAAATGTCAAACAGTCGGGTTCAGATGTCCTCAATTATGAACCATCTGGATTCCGTATTTCAGTAAGCTTCTGGCATCTGAGATGGGATGTTATTAACTTTTTAGTCACTAAATATAACTCCTAAAACTTGGCAATATCGGACATATAATGCCATTGATATAACAAGTTCCTCGAAAAGTGAAAAGAAATTCTTATGCTGTGTACAGACCAAAATCTCGATAACAAATCCCGTGACTATTCAACGCAATCCTCCGACAGTCATAAAGTATTTGCCTTATGAGCCCACGCCCTAATGTTTATTTTCATTGTGTTTATGCAAATCTATTGTGAACAACTTTGCGAGTTGTTCAGCAATAAAAGGAAACAGCACTTCCTTTAGGAATCTCGTTGAATATAGTCATATATTAGAATTGTCGGTTTGTGATATATTATGTGTCGCTAGCTACATTGCTGTAAATATGCATTTATTTTACCTTTTTGGAAAGCTAGAAACATATAAATGTTTTTTTAATTAGTCTGCCGAATAACTTTTATGGAACTTTTTTCTATTTTTAAAGCCTTGAAGTTTGAAACACTTTATGATTTTTTAAACTCAATTAATTGTTGAGCCGTCATTTTACAATAATAGCAGATGTGTTGAAATTAAGTAACGATTTTTATTAATTTTAACGTCTTCTAGCTAAATACAGAAAAAAACGGCAACTAAAAGCTTAGTTTTTTCATAAGTTGGTTTTTGAATCAAAAAATTAAAAGAAATAAAAGAATCTTAAAATTCAAATATCTCAAAAACGGTTAACTTTCGGATAGCATATCATATGGTCGAATCGATCAGAATTGACTTGATTAATAACGTCCTAAAAGGGTCCTATCGACATACCCTGTGATCCTGTATATTTATATACTTATCTATTTATCTTTATATTCCTAAGTTTTTTCTAGTTTTTCATGCTTATACATAACAGTACGAAACATATATTATAATCTACGTTTAAAGTTTTTGTTATTTTTTTGAAATAGGGTAATATATGTAGGTAGCTTAACTATCTTTGTGGGTCATCCTGTATTTCTCTGTAAAATAATTCATAAAAAAATATATGCGCGGGCATAGAAAACACGCATCTCATTTTTCTTATAGAAAGATCATTATACTCAGCTGTGATACGCAATTTTGAATCAGACATACATCGCCTATCGCGTCGGCAGAACATTGTCTTACAATAAATAACATGGTATCGACGTGTATGAGCCCCTTACATGATTTAAATGACACCTCAAGACAATTACTTACTCCGCTGGCCATTTCCATTAAAACTTAATTGATTTCATACATAATAATTTTGAACTGACTCGCATTATGCTCCTTTTTGGATACATCTTCATTATTGATAGCGATTCTGAATCTTAGCTTTTTTGTTTTATTGATCGATCATTCCTACCATGAAGATTTCAACTTTATGAATAATGTAACGAGATATGTAGAGAATATTGTTTATTAATCATTTAATAAGTCCTTATTGTTGTTATTAATATCTACAACAATAAGCTCGTAAATGCACACAATATTTAATAATAATACTTATGTATCTAACTCTAGTTTTAAAAGGTACATCCAGTAATATTTTCGCTGTCAATTTATATCGTCAACCCATTATTGTCCCACTGGTGAGCACGGGTCTCCGCTCCACTCATAGTGAGAGGGATTAAGGCCATAGTCCACTGCGCTGACCAAGTGTGTATTAGTAGACTTCACACACCTTTGAGAACGTTAAGGAACTCTTAGGTGTGCAGGTTTCCTCACGATGATTTCCTTCACCGTTATAGCAAGTGATAATTAATCTCTAATACGCACATAAATCAGAGGTGCCTGAGATTTGAACCTCGGACCTCCCGATTGATTTCAACCATTAGGCTATCACTGCCCTCAATTGTCAATTTATGTGTTATTTAAAAATACCTAAGTACATATGCCTATAACGTAGAACGTACTTCTAACTTAACTTAATACATTTTAATTAGAAAAAGATTCAGAAAAGGTGTGGTATTTTTATTACTTTTAATACTCGTATTTACCGAGGTTTTGACAAAAACTGAACTTATTGACGTGGAACCAGAACTACCGAACATCTCCAAGTTATCGGACCATTTATACCGCGACCTAAGGGCGTGACGTACATTTAAATGTTCAGTACCACACTATCTCAATTTCAAAACGCAACCCTAATGCCAAGAAGTAAAGCCTTTAATGTATGGAATAAGCTTAGTAAGAAGAAACTCGTTTCTGTGGGTATTAGAACAAAAAGTGGACGCATCGTAGCGAGTTACGCAAGACTGGAGCTAAATAAAAAGTTGATTCCCTTTTAAGCTGAAGGAAGTTCAATACCCGTCGCCTGGAAACCGGAAAGGGAATAGACCAGTCTCGTTAATCGTATCCTCTCAGATGCCTGATAATTAACACTTACTTACGCAGAGGTTTTAATTGAGCTAAGATCTTGTCGTTTAATCGCTAGTTAGCTACCAATAAAGCTATGAAGGTGGAAATATTGGTAGCTACTACTGGCGATTATTTCTTTTTTTTAAACGATAGAGATGATTTTGTACTTTTAAATATCATTAACAAAAACTTGACAACATGTAAAGCATTATAGCTATTTTAGCAACATGTAAGGTGTTTTTAAAACAAAAAAAATTAAAAAAATCGGAGTCAAAATAATTTCGCAAATAATTAAAACCACAATGCCATAATAAGACTTATACACTATTCATTATTTCGCTATAGATAAGGAAAAATGCTAGAATGATTTCCTTCTGTCAAGCGCGATGCTCTGTTTTTATGGCGTTCGAGCTCTCGATATCCCTAAAAGGATTCCAAGAGGACAAAGTTAGACATTGGAATTTAATTTCTTTTTCTGTGCCTTTATATGCAAATCAACAGCAATTTATCAGAGTGCGACGGCTGAATGGGCGAGCACTTTCTATTCTACAAGGGAAATAAACTGAGGCGTTGCGCTGTTGCGCGTGCGCAACTATCAGAATGTGATGATGTATGGAATAGGCGCGTGAGCAAGTTATTTGATCGATTTTCAAGTCATAATTTCCAAGTAGCAAAAATGTTATACAACTAGTTGCAAGTATCATTGCAGATACCGGTTAAGATGATAAATATCGTCATGATTAAGATAACATTAAACGAGTTATTGATCATGTTATGGTTAAGACTACTAATGTCGCTTTTAGTATTAACGGCAATTTTATTAATCAACCAACAAAACATTTCAGAATTTATAATTAAGTAGGTATATCTGTATGTTGATATGAAGTGATATATATCTACGTAAATTTAGAGTTATTATTTATATAAAAAGTATCTATAAAAAGAAATTTATAGTCTTTATTAGAAGTGTGTGTAACCGGTAGGCAAATACCTATTTATTGATTCCTAATATCGTGCAATATGCTATATAATTATAGGATTAGACAATATTTTCGTCTGTGTTATTAGTAGTAATTTCCTCGCAAGCGAAGCTGCAAGTTAGAACTTTATAATATGTGTAGAGCGAAAGGAAATGATACGAAGTTTATGAATTTTTAAATCCACATGTTCGTCCATGGATCTTGCTTCTGTTCTCACTAATAGTATAAATAGGAGAGTTTGTTCCGTGTTCATCAATTATAGCTTATATTTTTTTAAATAATGTGAAAATAGGTAACTTTCCGGTCTGGAGAATAGTTTGATAACGAAGATGTTAATGTACATTTTTATACATGCCTATTGATGCTATTTTGATAGGTATAGTCCGTCTGCGTTAGTGTTACAGAAGGCTTTTTTATATTATAATGGAAGTAGCAAATGTGCATGCAGTCCGCCTGATGGTAAGTGGCCACTGTCGCACATGGACATCTATAATCAACCCCAGATAATCAACCCTATCTATAATATAATCAGCC
>DWPV01004190.1:0-13960 GCA_018251915.1 Urbanus proteus proteus
TTATATGTAATCATTTCCAGTGTACGTAGGTCCTAGCTTAATGACTCACTTAACTACACAATCAGCCGCACAATTGGCCTATTGTTAGTCTTAATCTTTGTCAATTGTAGTGTTTCAGTGCACAATAGTACAAAGCATATGAGTGATGAGACCCTTTGTTCTACGTGTAATCCTATTAATATGATATTGGAGACTGATAGTGACCATGTCATGTAAAATAGCAAAATAAATATACAATCTCGTATATCACTCCTATACCGACCTAAAAAAATATGCAGTCGAATTGAGAACCTCCTCCTTTTTTGAAGTCGGTTAAAAAGAAGAAGAAATTAATGAATCACCCAATAATTTTAGGGGCACCAATGCCTAATGTACTTCTTCAGCCTTCATTTGACTTGAATCTAGAGACACTCATACAATGCGTTCCAACTTAGTCCTTGGTAGCAGCTCATATATTATGTGGTATTGCTCTAATGCTATTTAGGGATGATCATAGATGTGGCATCAGTTAAAACTTACTATCAGATGTACTGCATACTCCTTTGCTACATCTATCATATAAAAAACTGTTTTAGCAAAACATATTCATGATCTTTTTTTTTCTAGTAGGACTGTAGGATTTTCTCCTTTGTCGTGGGTACCATAGACACACAAACACAAATACACAAACACCCAGGTCCAGAACAGAAATTTAAATTCATCATTCAGATATCTGTCTGGCCAGGAATCGAACCCGGGATCCACTGCGCGGAAGACCAGTATGGTGAGCGCTCCGCCACGGGGGTCGTCAATGATTGGTTCTATATACTCTTGCCCAATTTAGGGTTTTGGGTCCATAGCTAGTAAAGATCACTAAACTGAATATCAGCTAAAAATGTAAATAACTCGAGCAATTATTTCAACAATGTCTCAATAAGTTTCATCCAAGCAGAATCGGCATACTAACTAATATTCGGTAGTATTCGTTGTTACAGACGGTAGTAGAAGCGTGTCAGAAGAAACGGCAGTGCAAGTTCCACACCAGCCCCAAGGCGTTTGGAGTGGACCCTTGCCCTGGGTCCAGGAGATTCGTCGAAGTTGCCTATAAGTGCCGTCCATGTAAGTTTTTGTAAGGATTTTTCAATTTTGGCTTAGAACATCAATACGTAGGTACTTTTCTCCGTAGATCTTACAATAATACTTTGTTCTTTCATGTTTTTGAAATTTCGGCGTAAATCAAAGACACTTACTTCTATATTTTTAATTTTTTTGACGTAAATAGGAAATTCTGAACTATTAAAAGTTCAGCTTCCGTCCAGTTCCTTGAAATATTTATAAAGAAAATTTTCGTTTATTTTCCGAAAACATGAAGACTAACCAGGTAACTGTACTGAATGTAATCATTATATGTATTTTGATATATTATACTATCACTGATTACTATTTATCAAAATATTTTGGTCAACGTCATGAAAAGAAAGTTCAACTTCATTTAACTTCAACAAAAGAAAGACAAAACAATAATTACAAAGCATTCACTGAACAATAACTTACTATTTTAAAATGTACAAAGGACAATGTCTTCGTTAAAGGTCTGCTTAGAGATTTTTATCGGTCTATTAGAAATTCTACAGCTAACCCGGAGAAATGGAAACAAATTGCTCTCAAAGGGTCAAGATGAAAAGTAAACTCAAAAGAACAAGTGCTTCGCAACAATTAACCTAAAAGCTGATTTTTCTTAATTCGTTCCTTAAAACATTGTTCGGAATTCAGTGAAGGTTGGAACTTCTTGAAAGCTATCGTAACAATGAACGGAGTGGATAACAAATGCGGAGTCTTTATTTTTGTCAACGCGGCATCGGCTTATGCAGATTAAAGAGTTTTATGGAAATTGTCATTTTAAGAAAGTGAAGTGACGAAGAGTGACGACGAAAAACTGGTTCCCTGCTTTTCCTTGTTGTAAAAGTGTATTTTTTGCTATTACAAATATTGTAGGTCACGACGGGTTAAATTAAAACCTTTGATTTAGGCGAATACTATATTCACAATCACAGATAACGAATAAACTATGTTTTAAAAACATACTGGAACACAATGACAATAAAGACACATGGGTCGCATAGAAAGGGGACGTTGTTGTTTAGATCACAAAAAATGATTCACTTCTGTTATGTTATTTGTGCTGAGAACAATTCTAATTTATTCGTTGAATCGATCAAAAATTGGCTATTATTCCATATTTATCGGCATAAGTCAGTCTTATGCCATCTAGCGTTGACAAAAAAGGACAATCGATAAATCTGTAATAATTTGTTTTTCAAGTTATCTAAAACTCATTTACGTTCAACAGATGAATTTCGAAGTAAAGTGGGCTGTGAGAACGACGTGCTTCATTTAAGTTGTAATCCCCACTCCAGAGTTGCTATATACTCAGCGCAATACGGGAGAACTGAATACGACTCCATTCAGTGCCCGCAACCAAGAGGAATGAAGGAAGAAAGTAAGTGATACAAAACTCTAAGATCTTCTATACTATTATCGCATTATGAGTCGTAGGAACAATGACACAAGTAAAAATCTATAAAGCAGTAAAGATGATGTGCAGTCTAGAAATACAGTTAAAAATCTTGGAATAGAATAAAATAACGAAATAAAAATAAAACATTAATGCGTTAAATAACTTCAGTCAGATATTGTTATAGAGGATTTTATACAATTAACTTTCATAGTGACTCTTTAAATTAATCGTTAAGAGAAAATGATATGTATCAAATACAATACAGTTCTCTTATATCTTCTTAAAGTAAATTTTAAACGTTTATCGTATAAAAACCTTGCTACATTGAATCGTTTAGTACTTAGACTTGTATAAATGTATATGCTTAAACGTGAAACAAAGCCGTCGCCAATAAAATAGAATAAACATTATAGGCTTTTGTATATTCGAAATAAACGTCCAAAAAGCTTTCCCGGGAATAATATACCGCAGTACTTTGATCTTCCAAAGGGAGCGAAAACCAAATCTTTGACATATTAAGGAGATAGCGCGCTTCCACATTTTTCCCTTTGTAAATCAATTGAATGTTCTTCGGCTTCCTTTTGTGTATACTTCCTGTATTTCTGGACCCTTTTGTTTCCTTTTAATATATTATCGTGCGCTGTATAATTGTTTAGATGTTCGTAATCTTTATAATTCTTTGTTGGGTCAAAAACAATGTTATCTTTATAACGAAGTATCTAATTATAACATAACCGTTGAGAATTATAAGGAACCAAATCGTTAAATTCAACAAAACAATTTACCAAATTTGAAATTGTACGTTCTCACCCGGCAACAAAGGACTCAACCGGAATAGCTGATCATTTGTTAAAAACGTCAGGATTGTACTAATTTACAAATTTAATAAAAACTTTTTCCTCTAGCCCCTTTCCGCCTTTCTCATTTAAACTTCCTCGTTAAATTTATTTAGTTCAGTACCTTGCCTTGTAAGTTTTAAAGGATGGTTGGGTTCATCAATCATTATTTTGACAGCGTGCTTAGAGCCGTACGCAACGGAGACGGCGATGAGGGAGTGTCACGGGAAGCGGCGTTGCGTTCTGTCGGCGGACAGCAAGATGTTTGGCAAGCCTTGCCGGACTGGCAGCCGGACGTACCTGAAGGTTGTTTATACTTGTGGTAAGTGATTTAATTTAATAATCCATTGGTTTACTTACATTTACTTCAAGTTTGAAATCAAAATGGAAAGAGCTGAGTCTTAAAGTGTCTGCGTTTAGTAATAATATAATAGAAAATGGATTATAAATATCCATGCTACAATTATTACAATGAGTAATCGCAAATTTAAAAAAAATGATGGTTTCCATACAGGTATTGTTTTATAGACTACAATGTTCCAATCAAAACGTATAAAATACCGTAAAAGTGTTCCAAAAGTTCTTGAAACTGGAACAAAACTAAAATAGGAAGTCGGTCCGCGTCGAGAGGAAACCATAAATAGCGCTGCAGACTAAACCCTTGAAAGAATAGGCTCTTGTAGGCTTACTCTTGACTGGGCTTACAACGAGAGCGGAACTCGCCTTAAGTGGCCTATTGGATGAGAAAATTACGCTTCTTGATAGTAAAAGTATAGTTTTTGTCAAATAAAAAGGATTTAGGATAATATTGTTTAAATAAGTGGGTAGTATGAACGATTACTAATACTACAGCATCATCACACCTGTTTGTACTTTACCTTCTTAATGCTTGAGTTAGAAGGTTTTCATTGAGGTGATAAAACATATAGTTCTCCTATGAACGTTGACACGCAAAAAGGCTTGCGTGTAATGTTTCGTTTTAAGAACCTTTTAATAAGGACTGATATTTTTTTTCATGGCTATTTTCGAAAATGGAACACATTAAAAACTTATTTCTACTATCAACAAAACTGTCTCCATAAATATGTAACAAGACTAAAATCCTACTAGACACGAATAAAGCGTAAGTGGATTTTGCTATTAGCTCAAGGGTTTGTCCTGAGTCATATTCTGAAGGGCTTTGCATAACAATGACCCGACCTTGCCGTCTATCACTATTTCCTCTTTAAGTGCCCTTGTGTCACCGCCATGAAAACCATTAACACAGCCTTAAATGGGAACATCCAATATTTGAGCCCACTCCATACAAAAATAATTTGATATAGCTAGTCTATTTTCTCTATTATATCGAGGTTTTAATGGATTCATTTTAGAATCATACTTATTCATTTAAGATTTTGTTTTACATCATATAAAATTTTCCAATAAAATACAAATTAATTTCATCAATCATAAATGAAATGTGAGTATTATGAAATATTTTAAATCATATATGTTTAGAACAAGGTTCTTTTTTAATTCGATCTTCTATTTACCCACTCGAAAATGTTCTCGATTTCAACTGGAAAATACGAATTCAACACGAGCTAAATAGAATATAGGTCGCGATAATAGTCGTATTTCGTACAAAATGGAATGAATAAAGTTTGTAAGTGCAAGTATACGGCGCATATTGTTCTTGCTTCAAGCTGAATTGTTCCTCATAAAACATAAATCTATATAGGTATATTTTTCCTCCGTCTTCGTAATTTGCGCCAAATATATTTTTTGTTCGCTTAATTTTCATTTTCGTGGTTCTTACTGCTACCTTCCTCTGCAGTTACGGTAGTTTGTGCTGCTTAATGTTTCATAATTATCTCGAAAATTCATGACGTTTTTGTCATTTTGTTTTACATAAAATTTGCTAAAATTTGTTTCAGACGATTAAATAGCTTCACAATGTTCCCGAATTTAATGTTACCGAATATGACGATGAACAAAAAAAAAACATAAAACATGAAATGTGCATTAATAAGCAATTTTATAAAAAGACCATTTTGTACCTAAAACTTCATCATAGACCTGCTTAATTCATTTTATCTATCTTAGCTCAGTTTTCTAACATCATACTAACATAGATTTAGGATATAATATGAAGAATCATAGAAAAAAGAGAAACGTGACAAAAACTTAGTATTAAAAATGTAATAAATTTAAACCCCCAAGATTGGTTTCAATGAAACTCAGAATGATTAATCACCCTAGTCACCACTTCCAGATTAATTAACACGAGATCTAGCACAAATGTCAATGAGAATATTAATTTGTAGTCAGTATAATATAACAATTTTATGACCTCTCGTCTCATTCTTGGCAGAACAATTCATCTGAAACTCTCCGGCTCTGGATTTATTCCGACGAATCTAACAAAATCTATTCTTGTTTTCGCTCATGTCGGCAGCCTTGTACAATTTTTCATTCCGTTTTCCTATTGGAAAAATTTGCGGCCGATCAGTCAAAACTTTGCGAATGTTTATTCGTGTTTTTTTATTATTTTGTTTTCTTCGCTTCAACAATGTTTTCCTCCTAAACATTTGTTTACCGGAGGTCGGATGAAAACATTTCCTTCAGCGTTTCAACATGTCCATTTGGCGGTCCTATTTTTGTTACCTATTTATTTTTTACGTACAATTTGATTGATGTCGACCGTTTACTGTTTGTGATGTTCACTCATAACTTCAGCCATTTATTCTATTTGTAATTTTGGAAATAAATTGTTATTATTTGGGTTAAATGTATTGTTCTTTTTATGGAAACAAGGAAATGTTATGCTTCATTTGAAACAATATTAATTTTATTGGCTGGCGCTTGATTTAGAAAAAAGATCACTAATGAGAATTAATGCCATTATTTCAGTTTCTGAACTCAAAAATTTGCCATTTTTTGTTGATAGTATAAAAGAAAGGAATATGAAACAATTTGTGTTAGTTGTTACTCAATATTCATTTATTGTTGTATTTTCATCGTCAACAAAAAAATAAAAATATAAACAAGCGGCATTGTACGAATGACGTAAGACCAATAACGAAACTCATAAAGCAATACAAAGGGGATCACTTAAATCAATACAAAGTAATGTATACGAAGGCGATCATAAAATGGGTCTGACAGAAATGCTGAAGAAAGAGTCTTTTGTATTAATGCCATGTAGGTATTTGTTGTTTTATAGACAGTAATTTCTGATGTAATATGCCTCACTGTGTAGTGAATCTATGTTATTATGTGTTCGATGTTCTACTATCACATAATTGTAATAGTAAATAACAATGAAAGCAAATAGTAATGTAACATTACCGATTGTAACATTTTCAACGTCGTAAAGCTTACAGTTTCCTCTTGCAATTTTGAGTTCAAGAAAGTATTGTCACTTACCTGAGCTGAAATGCGAACAAGAAAACTTTAACAAGCATTTTTAAAGAGATGTTATGTTATACTCCTCTTCTGGTTGAAGTTATTCGATAAAGGATGGCATAGTATTATTATAGGTATAGACAAAGCCAGAGCCAAAGCCAAAGCTTTAGCCAAAGGAAATAAATGCCAAATAGACAAAAAAATATAGGAAAATGATTGTAATGGAAAGCCATGATACCTATACCTAAATTATTCTATGCATTAAACATTGTATAAACATGATAATGTACAGTGCCTCGTAATGAACTCCAATTTCGAAGATATTAAGTCACAGAAAGTATTTCAGTACATTATTGCTTAGAAAATGTTTTCTTTATTTCGTTGAAGTCTTTTTTCTTTTTCTTGATTTTATGTTTTTGCCGTAAGATTGTAATGTCTATCGACTTCTTTAATCAATATTTCATAGAATATTTTTCAATCTAGGCAACCAGACTACACTACCAGATGGCATAATAATACAGGGTGTGATTTTTTTTCCAAAATGGACTCTTTCGATTCCCGGCTAGGGAAATAGATTTTTTGAAAAACGAATAATGCAGTTTTAGTGTTTATCAAAATCGGTCTCGTAAGTATTTTCAGCATTTTTCGCTAATCTTTATAGTTTCTGATTTCTCCATCCACGCGCACTTGAGAAAATCACCCAGTATAGATAAAAAGTACGATACGATGGTAGTGTTCACAAACTTTTGTGTTTTGACGTTAGTTTAACACCTCCAAAGGTCCAAGTTTATACAACTTTTTTATCTTTTATGATGCGGAACTCTAAATTAAGATACCGCAGTGAAGAAAAATTTTCTATTTTTATTATCTTGCAGCACTTTTTAGTTTCATGTCCATCAGAGACGTTTCGTAGTTAGTAGTAACTTTCTTTAACAGCTTTTCTATGTTCGTTTTCTTGTGGAGTTTTCAAACTAGTTTTTGCTTTGGTTTTATATTAACTTTCATAATTTATTTGTTTTTAACTTTACCAATGATTTCAAAGTTCAGATAAAATATTTTTCCTGTTAACTTTTTCAACTTAAATAGGTACTATATCTTTTGCCTTTTTGCGCCAGTAATGGATTAGTAATTAGTGGAAACTTCACTGAACGATGTAGTATTTTAAGTAACACGCTAATATTATGTTATATAAAATAAAGTACGAGTAAAATTAACTTTAAAGAAAAATATGTCTATGATTTTATTTATACCTTATTCTGGAGAAATATTCTTATGAAATATCTAAAGAAAATGGTGTGTACTACAAAACTGTTCGGAGTTAATCTTTCGTGTCTGAGTACCATGATCTGTAGTACCTACGATATATTCGCAAAAATTGTAATTTATAGAATGAAGTCTTTCCCATACATGGTTGCCGGATCTTATGTTACCATTTCTTTGCTTTAACATATGAGATTCATAACATATTTGAGGCCAATATTTTCAATCAAAATATACATGCTGAATCAAGCTGAGACAAATTGATGAAGACACTCAACGTTAACCTATTTGACGTTGGTGCCTCAGGGTATCTTGTGAAAGCCACATTATCAACAAGCGAGATATTACACATTCATCAATACATCGTTACAAGACGGAGAATAAGAAATAAGTAGGTGATATTAACATAACATTAACATGGTAATATTTACATAAGTATCCAAGATAGATAAATTCGAGTATTTACAACAAAATTATTAGACTTTCTTGGAGTTCTACTAATATTAGTTATAATGCTAACATTATTATGTTACAGATATGAAATAACAAAATCCCAAAAAAAAACATGAAAAATAATTACATAAACAATGATGAACACAACGATGTTACTGAGTCTTCGTATTTACAAATTGATGAAAATAAAACAGTACAAAGTGTGTTAAAAATAGCACAAGGAAAATATTCTAATAATAAATTCCGATCCTGTTTATTCCTTTGTTGTTAAAAATTCCAGCCGAAGAAATATCCTTGCGCTTTCAGTGACGCTAATAACAATAAGTTCAATTTATAAATGTGCTTTTTTATTTTATTCATATGTTTATTATACTTCTTCAGATTGTATGATATTTGTAATGATAAAACCCTTATGATAAAATGTTTCATGTGGTTTATGCGTTAGGTCAGAGGTCCCTAATCTGCTACCTATTCAGAATTCATTCCTATCTATCTCGCCCTCCTTTCTCCCCTCTACTAACACTCTTCAGTAGAAGTGGTAACGTATCTGTGCTGGGCTTCAGGTATAACTACTGTTTTATATGCATTTGGTTACAGATGCCCATGAGCGACACTGACTCATTTCCATTAGGTGGAACGCATGCTGCAAAACTACACTTCTCAAAATTATAGTTATTTTAGTATGAAGGTGCTAGAAATCTTGAAGTTCGACTCGGGCAGCACCATCGCCACATCTACTACCACCAAATAAAGGTAGTGTTAAGCCAGAACAGGCTTGAAGGGTGTGGCAAGGGAGACATACCTATCCGAGGCGTTTCAACTTAATCCTCAGGGGTAGCAACGCGTTTGTGGCCAATATTAGGAAAAACTGTGTTCTTATCTGGGGCTGATTACAAATGGCAATTATTATCAGATGGACTGGTTTGCTACTCCAATATTATAAAAACATATAAGAATCTATAATTATAACCGCATTGAAAAGCTTTCTAAACAGTAAAAAGAATGTTTCCAAGCCGCTGTTATAAAACAATGCAAGAACAAACAGATTTAAAAAATCCGGAAGCATTTGTTCACAATTTGCTTCCATAGCGTAAATAAAAACTGGAATATCTAAGTCCTATGTTAATGCTTGCACAATGGGGTTGATTGTGAACGTGCCCTCATTGTTTTCTGTACATAATGCTGCGAAATGACGATTATACTTGTATATCTGTGAGAATGCAGCGAAATGATAATGTATATCAAAATCATGGCTTACATAGTACCGTGAAGCACAAATGTTCGTTGATTTTTTTAGAATAATCTTCAGTGTTTTTTTTGGATAAATATTTTTACTTTATAATGCCAGTGTTACGCGCTGCTATCTTATTTTAAAGAGTAGAGTAGGGAGAGATTCTAGTGAGACGTTTCAAATTACTCCAAACATCTGTGAAAATATTAAGACTTATTTGGGATAAATTATTATCGGCAGTGAATTATTGCTTTGATTTTGAAGGATTTATTTAAATGTTTACATTGACGGTGTCAGTGTAGGTGACCAAGAATATTAATTATTTACAATAGACTTCACAAAAGACTACATCCTATTTCTCAGGATTTAAACAGCTTCTAAATATCAAGTTGCATTATCAAAGTAAATAGGTAATTTTATGAAAGTGACAAGTCTCGCATAAGTGCTAACAAAGATTGATATTCCTAAACATAACTAAACTCATTTTTGTTTACTTCAAAAGAATGTTTTTTATTCTTGTTAAAGCAAGTCCTGAATGACGCACAAAGTCTATAAATATGCGATTCAATCGCGCTTCTCGTCTCAACAAGTTCGCTTATAAATAACACTGGAACTCATCTTCGTACAGCAGTTTATGGTAATAAAATGCAAAAGTTCCAATTTAGAGGTAGTAAGTTAAAGTGCTACCTCATTTCAATCTTATCTTAGTTCATTCAAGATGTCTATGAAGAAGTTCATAAAGTGAATTATTTCGAAAGGTTAAGGTTATTTACTGCGATGATTATAAAACAACTATCTATCATTCGGTCTATAATTCTGCGTTTAAAGTTAAATATTGGTATTTTTACTAGTAATATTATCTTTAAAAATAAAAAAACCCGACTGCTTAAATGCTCTTTTTTCAGTTTTCAGGCACTATATATAAATATTATTTAGCCTATGTCATTATGACAATTGAGACGAATCCAACGACTCCTCGTATGTTAAAATCCGTTAAAACGTTTAGGCTGTAGGGCGTGCCATAGAAATGGACACGCATACACAAATACGCTCGAAAAAAATTACCCTTCTTCTGACATAGTCGAGTAAAAACAGGGTCTTTTCATAATCACTGCCCTTCGCCATTCGGTATTGGTGAAAGTAAAAAAAAAAACAATATAAAGACACTGCCTATTTCTGGAATGTAATCCCTTAATCGCTTCCTAGGAATATTTGGGATGTATTGAATGGTGGTAATCTGTGTTATTGAATAACTGGATTAATTGTGATAAATAGGCGTCTTAATTTACGAACAAATTACATCACCGAAGGAAGTAGTAATCATCTTATATAGATACGAAATTCATTACTACTTTTCCCATAATAAAATTTACTTTAGTCCAAAACATTCGCGGAATTCCTCTAAAAGATCGGTGTCATTAAATTACCTGAAACCGTTTTCGATGTAGACAAATATACGTAGCATTTTTAAACTGAAACATTTATTTTTTCAATAGCCTCGTATTGAAAAACTGTGTATCAAAGCTTTTGACAAAATATCAGTTTTGCTATACGATTGATTTTCGCATTAATCATGAAGCATATGAAATTTATTTCAATCACGACTTTTTTAAAATGGAGTATTTTGTCAAAGTAAAATATTTTCAATTTTTAATCATAAAAATCGGTGACTGCTGTTTTTAATCAACTTTTGTGAAAGTAAAACTTTGTCACAAACGAAAAATTATTTTGTTGGTTATTTGTTAAAGTAATCTGATAGAATTTGGCCAAACATTTTGTAGCTTTACTATTTTGAGTACGGATAAACACGAGTCAGTCACGTTCGCTGACTTGAAGCTTATTTGAAAAATAAAAATAACTAGTGGTTCTTGTGGCAAGAGCACTCAAAGAACCGAATCGCCTCAAAAATCTAAAATTAACATGCCTTTTTACGTCCAGCGTAATAAGGCAACGAGTAGACCACTTGAGAAAATTTAAGCGAAAAGAGATCTTATCTTTGGAATCTAAAGTGAATATTTCGTTGCAGTACCCCGGACCGTCCTGAAGGAGAGATACGAGAGTGCCCCAGAAGAGGATGAGGTCGCTCACGACGTGTCCGATCTTGAACACGAAGACGTCGGTAAGTGCTTTTAAAAAATTAAAAATACTCCAGAAATGTAAACTTGAGTTGATGGTATCTGTAATGATGTCTTAACTATTTAAACAGCTGCCAATAAGAACGGTTTTTCATTTACGTTAAAGTGCGTTAAGGGTGATTGATTGTTTATACTTGTAGTTGAAGCCGCCGGAAATACTTAAAACCGAAGAGGGTATTCACTTATCTTTTAACCATCATGTTTTTTGTGCTTAAGAAACCTAACTTGATTATAGATATGTGGGTTTAGGTTTGAATTTTATTAAATATTTGGACGATTCGTTTAGTAAATACTGTCATCCATCTTTTTTTTCATCAGGCAGATTTTACGAAATTGTAATACATACTCGAATACCATGTTTATTACCAAGAAGATTATTTATATTCTCTATTTTTCTAAATCTCTATTTTTGCATATTGCTGTTGTTTTTCTTATCTCAACTTTAGGATACAAACGTAATAAAGCATTTAAGAGAACGGTAAAATCCGTGACATACGCCAACATATTCTCCAAATACGAAAGCGCGCATGACATATACCTACTGGCGGTTGCCCATCCAATTCCCGACCGCGTTCAACGTGTTACACTGAAAACCCTAGAATGTACCTACTTTAGTACGTTTAATGTCTTCTGTGTGACTCTACTTAAATTTGTCGCTCTTTGAAGATTGTTTTAAGATTTACTATTTGAAGAAAAAAACAATAGTTGATAGGAGGGACCTTAAAAAAATAATGATAGGAATATAACAGACAAAACGGGATAAAAGATATGTTAAACGCAACAAAGAGTTAGCAAAGTTGGGATCGTTAAGGAGAACTATTGGAGCCAATAACGTTCCTCTGAGTAATTCCACGAATCGTTTTAGGGTGTGGGAAGTTTTATTGTGCGGTTATAAAGGTGTTTTAGTCGCAGTAAATCAGGCGGAGGACAAGACGTAAGGTCCCAATGCGGAAACCACCGTTTAAGTTACAAGACTTACTACATAATAAAGATGCGTGACTACTTTCAAAATTCGATGTCCTTACGCTGGCACTATACTGGCATTAATATCCAGATACTTTTTTAATATAGTTAACATATCGGTGTAATATGCTATGGGTTCTCGGTTCGTTTCCCAGGCAGACAAAAATCTAAATATTACATTTATTAATTACCTATACCTAATGTCTGGATGTTTATAAATTGATCTTCGTGTGTCTATGGTACTCACAATATTAGAAAAAGGTCTTATTCGAAGTATTTAGAGTACCTAACTCAATATTGAAAATATTAAAAAAAGGCAAAATACGCGATAATTTAAGCCATACTGGACCAATTTACAACAAATACATTGAATTATGAATAATGAAAGCTATATATCTCTGACAACAATATACATACATTACGTTATTTGTAAAAATACTCAATTACCCATTCAACACGCCCGAATGAAAGAAATGACCCACAATACATTAAAATTTCAATGAATAATTTACTGCGTTGAAATTAAAAATATTTCAATGAAAAACTGCGAAGGTCATTGGGGCAATTATTCCGTCAATGGAATTCGCATCACTCAGTCAGCACAAAGTCTTTAACAAGCACGCAATTGACATATTTTGCAGCGAATCAAAGGCGAAATGGCATATCGTAAATTATTCAATTTAAAATAGGCTTCAAATTATCAGCAATAAACTGTCAGCAAAACAAGTGAAGAAATTTAATGAAATTTAAATGTATTAACATAATTATTATCGAATTTTAATGATTGCGTTCGTTACAAATTGGAAATTTAAAAAGTTGATTTCAGTAAAATTGGTGTCATGGCTGAATTAATATAATACATTGTTTCAAATTCAGATACTTTAATGAGATTACTTAATGATTTTGTTGAATTAAATAATTGTTATTATACTCTTTCCAGTTGAATTTTTGTACAAAATAGCGAAAGTGTAATGTTATATTTTTCACTGATATAATGTGTATTACTCGTATATGTCGAAGTAAAAAGAAAAATAAAAAGGTTAAAAAAAAAATTTAAACGAAGAGCGAGCAGATTTACTGGAATGATAGAATGAAAGTTATAGTGTTTTAGTTATTGTAGGAAAGCTAATGTTCTAAATATGGCAAATTAACACTAATTTGTTAACTTTAGTCATTTAAAAGCAAAGCAAAGTAT
>DWPV01004191.1:0-13960 GCA_018251915.1 Urbanus proteus proteus
AATCAGATATAAATGATATAAATAATATAAATGAAATCAGATATAAATGAAAGAAAAAGAAAGTCTTGTAAGAGAACTCTTTCCTAGTAGTAGGGTCTTCGGTCATACCATGGCAAAACCTGCCTTATAACAGAAATAGTAATAACAGCTGTTAAAGAGATTAGTAAGACAAAAACAATGGGCGGTGATCTGACTAGTAGACTAGATGACTATAGGAGCAACTAGCATAAAACCTATGTCTGAATTCTTATTCAGTATGTATCGACAGGTGTGTGAGTCGACAGACAGTTCTTACCATCAGATGATCTACATTCTCATTTGCCGCAACCCTTCCTATGTCCTATTGCTGAGAGAGCTTTGGAGCGTACTTCACCGTGCTGCTCCAATGCGTATTGGTGGAAGGGATACGGGTTAGTAGCCAACACCTATCATATGTTTTCAAACCGCCCCTAAGGCCTTCGACAAGATTTACCGACTGCTATTCAATGATAACAACCATGACCGACAGCTTAACGTGCCCTGCATGGTACAGCACGGAAACGCGCATGTAATTTTTGCCACTAGCGGTCACCCATCCATCGACCGACTTTGTAGATCGGTTTAGATCTGCGTAACCCGCAGGCTATGCGCGTTTTTATAACATCTTTCAACTTTCATTTGCATTTCCTATAACATAGTATAAAAAGCCAAAAAGGACATTTGAACGCAGAGTTACTTATGACACTAGTTATTATAATTAAGAAACAGTCTCATGTCTGCGCCCTTTGTATCTCAAACTATCGACATTACTGTCTTCTCTTCATAAGCTAATTTGTCTGACACTAATTAGTAGTCATTTCGCGTATACCATTTCTCTAACCTCCATTGGAAAGTTTCCAGGCAAATTAAGGCATGCGGGTCATTGAACTTGCTCTATTATTCAATGTACGTAATATGTAAGTCTGTTGTACAACACGTAATGCTGATGTAATAAATCTCTAAGGTCATTACAATGTAGAGTACTTGCCATTCCACCTAATACTGTTTCAAGGAAAATGTACCTAACTTGTAGCTATTTATTATGTAGTTTGCAAACACGTGATTTGAATATATCGAGACTAAAAGATATTTGTTATATATAACATATTGAATGTAGCAGACGAGTGTCGTGACAGACAAAATATATTTTATAATATGTACCTTCTCCCGCATTTATATTTGCGTAGTCAAGTAGAAAAAAAAACGTTTTCATTCCGTCACAAATTCATTTGTACTTGTCAAAATTAATTATACGTTTAACTTGAGAGGTAGTAGCTTACCTTTTGGCTTCATCATCAGATCATTTCGAAGATGCCAAATTATTTTACTATCATTCAAAGTTACGATTTTTTTCGATGTGAATTAGAAGTAGGTTAAATTTAAAATTGACTTCCAAGATTTAATTACCTACATTGTTAGTTAGTTACTTACAAGTTAAGCTAATATACCATGATTTGTCCAATGCCTGATAGTTGCAAATGATAAAGAACCGCTCCATGATAAACAACATCAATTCTCTACGGAACCCTAAATATTATTTTAATATTTACTATGCTGTGCTCGGTACACGAAGTGCGAAGGCACTTACGAGCCAACGAACCACAAACGATCTCAACGCAGCATTAGCGTAAGCCTAAACCATACTTATGTAGCATCCCCCATTGTTAGTGCACTTTTCACAGAGATTCCCAACGCTTGATTGCTCTTAATACGCTCTATGGAGAGGAAGTCTCGAAATTATTGCATCCGTGCTGTACTGTAATTGTTGTTACAAAGGCTACTTGAAAATTGCCTGTTGTGTGTATGTGGGATGGACACGAGTATGGTAGCGCTAATAAATAGGGATACGGTTACGAATATCTGATATGTTCTGAAGAAAATGCCGCCATGCATTTCGTTGCTTTAAATACAACATCTGCATATATAACAACAATATAACTCGTTCTCGCTTTCTGTTTAAAATCTGGTGGCACCAAAACCACTGAATGGAATTTCAGGGTGTACAGATAAATTCCTAGTATGTATTGCAAAATTTAGGCTTTATTTAATTAAAATCAAATAGCTCTATAAGTTATTACAATTTAAAATCCACCCAATTCAATTTAAAATCCATGACACAAGTCAAAAGAAAATCTTACTGTGAGGCTATGATTATAGATAGCGTTTTAAGTTGAAGATGGTCTAAATGTGCGTTTGTTACTTCTATATTATAAAATTACTCTATTAAGTTAAGAAAAATCTCACCTCATTTTAATCTTCTTATCATAATTTACCGGCTCATTTACATTTCGCTCATTTTCCTAATTAATTGATAAGGAAATCAAATGAGGCATTGCAAATGGATTGTTCCACAAATCATGTTTACAAATTATAACGTAGTAATAAGATTCATAATTACAAATACGGAGTATTTTTATTATGTATTTGCTACATAATACGAAAAGATACTCTTTAGATAAAATCGAATGTTAAAAAAGACGCTTTCTACATTAATTTCCCCACAGTAGGATTTTCTCCTGTGTCGTGGACATACACAAACACCCAGACTCAGAACAGAAATCTAAACTCATCACTCAGATATCTGTCTGGCCCGGAATCGAACTCGGGACCCACTGCGCGTCGGATCGGTATGGTAACCGTTCTGCCACGCCGGCCATCGGTCTACGTCGGTAAGAGCTTTGTATAGTTGTTGATAAATTGTAAAACACTTCGTTGTAAAGAATTTTAAGACTGATTTGACTTGATATTTTGTATTATTACGTTTACTGTTCTCTTGATACATCTGTTGTATTCATACGTAATGTATTATCCCATGGCTACAACCCATTTTATCTCCCATTGCTAAGTTTAGGGCTGAACAGTCCTACCACTAATGGGAAGCTTAAAGCACGAACTACCGAGATGCGGATTGCTTTTAATCTTATAATTATCAGCCTGATTGTAATAGTACATTAAATTAAACTACCTTAGAGCAGAAGTCGGTAACCCGTGACCTACGAACTTCTAGATAGCTTCTATGACCCTATGGCTTCAGGCCCACTTTGTCACCACTGCCTTGGAAGATACATCATTACTTTTAGGTAGCCTCTACTCGGCCCGCGTTATCAAAAGGTTTTCGGCCGCTGATAAAAATAAAAAACTATTCCGGATAATTGCAAAGATCATCAAAATGCTTTGACATGATTGATGAATTTACTATAAAGAAACGAGAAACAAGAGATGACTTTCATAAACAAACAAAAATTGTTCCGGATCGTTCTAATTACCGGCCAACGCAATCAAGATCAATAAATCAACTTCAAACGTTATCTGAGTGTAATGAAATAAAAACCCCATAACTATGCTTGTCTCTGGGCCGAAATAATTAAAGCCTTCGAGATTTACGATGGCTTTACATTGTTTCTCAACCTTTATTTTCACGAAGCACTCAATTTAAATACCTTTTAATGTGCATTGAGTATTCCGTATTCCCTTTAAATACCTTTTTAATTGAAATACCTCTGTATTTATGTTTAAATGAATATTTTAAATACACATTAAAACTTTAAGGATCTCACCTAAAATCACTTACGTGTTAATACAAAACTTAGAACAAATATCTCAATATTTCAGAGAGCTGTCTCGATCTGATCATTACACGTAAAAAATAAATAATTATCGCACGTGTAAATAATGTGTAGGGTCTTTAATTTGTGCACAAGTTTCAACAGTTTACGACCCCATTTAATAAAAGACGTCCCCAACCCCTTGTGGTTGTGATCCTCAGGTTGAGAACCTATGGCTTAACACTACGTGGGTGTGTATCAAGACTTCACTTAGCCGGGGAAATAATGAGAATTTAGACATACGCATTGTTAATGGAAATAAATCAACACTGTGATAATATGCATTGCTTTCCCAATATTTTGATTAGCAACTCCTAAAAGCCGACGTATCTATTTAATTGAAAAACTGGTTTTATTCGTGTGACAATAATGTCATTATGCATGGTAAGACGTATAATACAATACGAAAGGAGAAAGACGTTGCTGAGAAGATATTGGATGTAGAGAGAGCAGGGCTGACCTGAGCAGTCCTTGTTAGATTAGGGTACTGTATGTATGTATACTATGTCCAGAAAAGGGTCTCCGAAGGCTGATAGACAGTTGATATAACAATAAAATACAAAAAGCAAAACTATTGACGTTGTTCGATTCTGATTAGTCCTATCGCTTTATTGATAGAGGTAAAAAGAGATAAATAAAACGTATTTCTAAAGAACAGGAAATAAAATGACTTGACAATTTAATTCCTACAACAAGTATTTCTTAGATCAATAGAAAAAACCCACATATAAATAAGACCTTTTACTCGTGGCATTAGAATGTTTTTTTTTTTAATATGAACAGCGTCTAACTTTATAGCTATGTCCGGTTTGTAAAAATACATTTCATCTAGCCAGACGGACAATAAAAAAAATGTTTAGGACAATGATTTCATGTGCTATAATAAGTCAATGGTTTAGGATTAATATTAGCCCCAGTTATGTGCGCATTATGTCTTTACCGCTTAAGGGAACATACTAATAAAACTTAACAGCCTAAGAGTTCTAATAAAAAGTTCTTAAAGGTACGTGATGTCTAGTAATCCGCACTCGACCAGCGGGGCAGATTACTGCGTAAATCCTTCCAACTGTTACAGGATATCCACGGCCAGTACTAGGACATTAGACGTTCATAGCCCCACAGTAGGATTTCCTCCTGTGTCATGGGTGCCATGAACACACAAAGAAGAGTACACATTAATGAGTTTACGACGGCGATTTACATGAGGCTAGTATTAATGTCTGCTATTTACAGACTTTCTTAGCTGTCACAAAAGACAGACAGAAACACATTTAAGACACGATGAGTTAGTGCGAGCGAAGAAAAAATATTGCATAAAAGCGCCGCCAGGATTCAAAATGTATTTCTGCGCTGCATAAATCCTTTTGTGAACAATACCTTCCATTGTAAAGTGAAAGACACAATGAAATGAATACACGTTCAAGATATAATATCTGTGGAGCCGTCATTGTTAGCAGATACACGCCCTCGTGAGGCGTGGATAGATAAATTCACAATATGATCCAAAGTAATGGCAGTTCATTTAGAAGGCCCACGCGGTACGTGTACCTTCTTAAACGAGTAAGTTGCTACATTCGCGCATATATTTAAGTATTATATATTACTAGCTTCTGCTCGCTGCTTCGCACGATTCTCTACTACCTATATAGGTAATAGATGTTAAAACCTGTATCTTGAATCACTGTATTTGTTAAAAAAAAAACCGAATAAAAATCCGTTGCAGTTTTAAGGATCCAATACATAGGGACAGGCTGCGGATAGCGACTTTGTTTTATACTATGTAGTGATAGTAGTGTGATGAAATATTTTTAGGAAGGTTTTAGGAAACAAAAATAGACACAACTGATGTTGAATAACCACAAACAATAAAAGGAAGGACAACGTACTCATAAATTGGGAGAATTTTAACGGTTTTAATGCTAACTCTTATATTAGCTTCCCGTGTTTTTTGGTCTATTTTTTTTGGTAACTATTTTTTGGTTTATAGTCTGGTCTACAGTTTGGTCTTTGGTCAAACAGACAGGCAATTTTTTTAATTGCATTTTTATTTTGATATTAAATAAAAAAAAAATGAAATCACAAACAGACACGTCAATTTTATTTATTTGTATAGATCGCTTTTATTATCATTTCATACTTATCACGTATATCGTAATAACACATCAATTAAAACAATAAGTATCGAACAACGTGTATGTAATTAATCCATATGTTTGTTTATCATAATTATGTGGCCTTATTAGGCACGGATGGCCTATTATGCTAATCTGTTCGACCATAGCCGACTGGTGTCATGGTCGTACACCGACACTTTTATTAACTGTTTGTGTTATAATGTTTTTTTTTTACCGTAGAACACCTAAAGCATTCACGGCTCCGGATTCGATTCCCGGTTGGACAGATGTCTGAATGTTGAGTTTAGATTAGTGTTCTGGGTCTGGGTGTTTGAGTGCGTCCATCGCATGGGCTATGAGTGAAATAAGCGTTATTAAGTTTTTAGTTATGCGTTGTCTTTGTAATATTGCCAATTCCTTGTCGAATTTATTTGCAAGTACTTATAATGATTTATTAACTTGTTAATCACAAGTACATAAATATTTTATTAGCCGGTATGCAGTATTAGAATACAGGTCAATAGGTCTAGTCGGCTTAGAATTTTATGAGGTTTATTAAAGACATTCGTGTCGCCATTGAGAAAATTATGTCGTATAAATTGTATGAGGTGGTGAAAAAAGTTTCTTTAAAAATATATATAAAATATTCTTTACAAGAATTCTTTTTTAACGTCAAATATTATTAATTTACTACCACCACTTCGGAAGGTGTTTAGTTATGGAGAAGAAACATCAAACACGCAGCATAGTTAAGAAAGGTTTCAATTACAATTTCATCTTACTCTAAGAATATGTGGAGCTGGGGCAACATCAGAGACCATACATTTTTATCGGTCAAATAATCACTTGTTTTATTGTAGTATTAATGTGTTTAATAACGTGAATTCAGACATACTGACACAAAGTTAATTCCACATGTAAATAAAAAGAGACAAAACTTCCTAAAAAGTATTTCTCTTGTCACGATTTTTCAATGTCATTACCATAACTTGTATTTATTCACCTATCTTTACGATAACGATCCAGTTTTATGAAGGTTTTTCACGAAGACGTTAGTCATGACGTAACACCACGATCCACGACGTTGGAGCCTCATTACCATCATTACAATCAATCGTAAACGTACATCGGATCAAACAACGTGACATCGGTCAAACGCACCGCGTATTAATGAGTCATGATGTAGACGAGTGAATTATCGAGTTTAGGTTTGATTATCGATATCTCGATGTATCGGAATCATCGACATCTTAATAATTTTAGAGGCAATAATTTAATATTTCTAAATATATTTGGTTTGATTATCGATATCTAGTTTATCGATATTACCGAAATCATAAAAATCTTAGTGGTTTAACGATAGTTATGATGTAATGCCCCGACGTTAGAACCTCATTACCATCATTACAATCTATCGTAAAAGTACATCGGATCAAACAACGTGACATGCATTGGTCAATCGCACCGCGTACTAATGATTCATGAAGTTGGCGAGTGAATGATCGAGTTTAAGTTTGATTATCGATATGTCGATGTATCGATATCATAATAATTAGTAACCATTTCATTCAAACCTTTTTAAAACCTTACTAACATCATTACAATCAGTCGTAAACAAACAACAAGACATCGGTCAAACGCACCGCGTGTTAATTAATCATGATGTAGGTGACGCGTGAATGATCGAGTTTTGGTTGGATTATCGATATTTACTACAATAATGTAGGTAGGTCATATTGATGCATCGATACATACCAACATGTACCTAGTAATGATTGCGTAAGTAATCTGCTATCTGCTATCGGTCAAGCGCATAGTGTTAATGACTCATGATGTAATAATGTGAATCAATCGAGTAGGTGATATTAATTAATTACTTATCAATGACTGGGTTTATTGATATACCGATATATCGATATCATTGATAGTGATCATGACGGTAATTGCAATTTAATTCAAACACAATGTCACATTTTTTTTACAATCGTACACAAATATTGAATCTAACGTGACATCGGCCAAACGCAACGCAAATTGATGAATGGTGCTGAGCGTAGTCCGCGTGAATGAATAATTGAGAAAAACAAAAGGTTTGATATCGATATCGAGGGATCCCTATTACCCCTCTCTAGATTCATCAGTCTAAACTTCCTTAGCTTGTTTGTTTGTTATAGAGGTTTGTCAAATGTATAGTCTATTCACCGAGAGCTGATAAATATGACGATAACCTCGCGGAAGAGAATTTGTCGCCTCGGCTTAGTATTTCTCCCTTACCTTACCCTTTAGACTAGTACACAGCAGTGGTTAACACTGCTATTATAAGGCAGAAATAGGTGTGGCGATGGTGCCGCCGGATTCGAACTACATAAAGTTCTACCTTTAAAGCTTATTTACCGCAACTTGTAGTAGGCGATATTAATCGCTGCGCTTAGTGAGTTTCGTGGTAAAGTCATGCAGGCGTGCAGACGCGGCGGCCATATACCTACAAATAATTAACGGGCCGCAAATTCTTATGAGTTAAGAAACTCTGATTTTATTACTTTTTAATCAACTTTCGGTGAATAGACTATAGACACATTTACGAAACCTCAATTTCAATACAATACAACTATGTATTTCAAAACATGTACAATGTACAATTCAACTATGTATTATGACCTTCGATCACTAATAAGTGATCGAAGATTATGACGCTGAAACCGTTCTAACTCTAGCTGAACGAAAATCGATTGCACAACAGTACATACCGAAATGCTATCGTAAATATGTCATGCGAATCGTAAATAAAATCGTAATCGTAAATATAAGAAATGTAAACAGTAATTGCACCAATAAATACCTAACATCGCTCTATCAAACGAGCCGCGTATTAATGATTCATGAAGAAGGTAGATACGCGACAGCCCGTGACGATAGTTTCCATTAAACTGATCTGAACGGGTTACCAAGTAATCCAAGGATAGGAAAAAATCAAGTAATTGATTCAATGAAGACTACATACTGCTATCCAGTATCGAGAACTTTGATTGTGGATGAACTTTCTCCCGAAGTATCCCCGGAGCTCTCTGACAGGGAGCTCTTCAAAAAAGATGCAAAAAGAGCTCTCCTACAAAGCCGGCGATGCATTGGCGCGACGCTTCTCGTGTTGCAGATGTCAATTTGGCGACGGTGACTACTTACCATCAGTTAACCGTCTACCTTATCGTTAGACTTAGATATAAACAAAGACTTTGATTCATAAAGATAGATAAGTGACAGTTACTAAAGTCTGTTTCAATGATATTGGAAAAGATGACAAATAATTCTATCAGAACACATTTTCAATATCCAATAGATTGATCTATTTAGGGTTCGGTAAAGTAATTAGCGATCAGCGATTCGCATCTGTTATCTATAGACGTGTCTAAAAAGGTCCTTTAAAAAGGTCCTTTTAAAAACTTAGTTAAAATGCGTTGTATAATAAGTGTATTATCACTGTAAACAAATCAGCTTATCAGCGCTATTTAAAAGCAGACAAGTTAAGGTCCTAAATGTTATTCGTGTATTGCATCTTATTGGAATTTGGTCCAGTTTGTAACGACCATGAGCTGTACTTGTTTGTCGAGTTATGTATTGCCTATTTGTCTCTTAGTAACGATTTGACCAAATGACTATATATTGGTACGAGGTGTGTCCAATTTAGCGAGATATTTTCGGTGTTTGCCTAAAAATTTAGATCCATATGATATGAGTAAATGATAAACAAACACATTATTTATGTTAGAGCATATCATATGAGTATACATATTAATAATTGTTAAGGCATTCGCTTAACAATTACCTACTCTGCGACAGCTTCAAAAAATGTTATAGTAGAAAATGCCTTAAAAAAGATATAAACAGATAGGCAAACGTCATAGGTTTAAAACCTAATCCCTTAAAAGAAAAAAATCGAAAGTAACATTAAAACGATAGCCGTATGAATGAACATGTATGTGATTGTACACTATTGCATTGTATCTGAGAATAGATAAAAGTTAGACTGACAGGTTTATACGCGACGTACACGGGCAAAAAATACCCATCCATCGAACACGTTTGATTCGATGCGTATCGGTGTCGCTTTCAACGACGCAGCAAGAAATACTAGTCTCAATCTGTGATGACGGTAAGAGCACCTACGCAATGTCCGGTCCGGTATCGGATGCGATTTTACGGTTATCCGGTAACGTAAATTTATGAAAAACTAATTGTTGTAGTAGCATACATGCGATTCATGTTGTTTTTAGATCTAAAAGCCAATGATAAATAGCAAATGGAGGAGACTACGCCATGAAACAAATAAAATTATATTCGTGTCACATAATTATAAATAAGTATAGAAATAAGGCATAAGTACAGGTCCTGTTGATAAGAAGTCGCAGTGACCTAGACATTGCAACATCAGTAGAGACACTGCAACCGTTTAATTTTGTTTTTGAAGGAGGTATATTTATGACAAACTAGAAAACCAGTGTATTAGGGACGCTGGTATAATTTCTGGTTTGTGTCTGAGTTTTGGGTTGAAGTTTGAAAATACGGCAATTTATATTAACTGGTGTCGCATCGTGCTATGTGAAAGCGCTCTAATGCACCGCTGTGTATGTTGCATTCCACCATTACCTGCGTTTTGATATATTTTATCAATCTTAATGGCAAAAGCTTATAAAGAATATGTTACTGTTAAATAAATGAACTAAGAATTCAATGTTACGGAACTTTGCTCGAAATTAATTAATCAAGTATTTTTTCTCAGAAAAGAACAGAACTCTGCAGTTTCGAGTTTTAGATATGATTGTTTTTTTTTGTTTCTTACATATCTTAATGTTTTTTACACCTATGCCTAAAATATCTAAAATTGGTAGTGAGTTGTGCTTCTTCAGTGCATAATGAGTAGCAAATCTCCTATTACGTATGTATATTTTAGTAGTTACAGTATTTTAAGCTAGCTTAATGTCAGATCATACTGCCAGTACTTCAGCCGTGACAAATTACGTTTTTACCCGACTGCGTCAGAAGATGGGTAATGTTTTTAAGAGTTTCGTGATACAAATCCGTGATTTACAACACTCGCTAGCAATTTATGCCCATATATAAATTTTAATCGCTAATTACCTATAAAAAAGGTAATAAATACTCGCTACAAAAGAGCTTACACATACGTTCCGCGTTCACGATCTGGTATGCCATTAAGACTGATACAGGAACCCTGAATATTTGTAGTAGTAGACAGGAGTATGAGTACTCTTTTAAAGATGGTAGGACTCTATGTAGTTCGACTCCGGTGGCACCACCGTCTCACCTATATCTGCCTTATAACAGCAGTGTTAAGCACTACTGTGTTCTAAACTGAAGGGTGTGGTGAGGGAAGACATACTTATCCGAGGCGTTCCAGCTCAGTCCTCAGTCCCACTTTGGTCTTATCTGGGGTTGATTACAGATGACGAGGACTGCAAGCTCGTTTGCTAGTTCCATTTTATAAAAAATAACATACTAGACAAAAACGTTGCAATTTTTTTTAATAAATACATCGAATATGATGAATATATGTATGTAGTCGTCTGGATACATCTATCATAATCACAATAGATTGAATTGGATTACTTGTTGCGTCTTAACGAGCACTCTTCAATCAACTTTTTATCCTTCTGATCTGATGCATGAAAACAAAGCGTAATATTGGAATAACGATGTTATTAAGATGTTACAACAAAATATGAAATTAGCCAAGTGCGAGTCAAAAGCACACTTTAGAAGCTCCGTACGATGTATTTTTTTTATATTTTAGTAGGTAATAGTCATCAGCAAAAAGCTAAAAAAGGTGCATTATAAAAATATAAAATTTCTACCTATTATGTTTCAATAGATAAAGCGAAAAATCCGAAAATATACAAAACATTTTATAAAAAAATTGGTATCTCTAATACTGTTTAAGAGATAGAGCCTTGTAACAGACGGACAGCGGTCGCTTAGCAATAGTTTGCCGTTTTACCCTTTTTGTACGGATCCCCAATAAGTAAATTAAATTGTTATTAATGGAGTTGTCAATGCGGTGACAATATAATAACAGACACGCGTCTCTTTGACGTAATACGTAGTTTAATAGACTTGTAGTGCGATTCTGTTCTATACTGACACGAATTCGAATCTCGACACATGACTATCTCGATTGGTTTTACTGATATTGTGACAAGTTAATTCGTGTTCCGAATATTTACAAAGATTTTCAAACACTTCATTATTTAATTAAAAAAAAAACAGATTTATTCTCGTTAATAGCTGCGACAGTTTAACATTGGGTACACATTGGGCGCTTTCAAACGCGCGCTTTGCAGACGCTCGTTTTGAAAACTGTGACGTAGCTATTTACGTCCACCTTCAGACACGGTTTAATGTATATTTAGTCTTTGGTCAAATTCATTAAAATATAATAAAAGTTGATATTCGGGATGCTAATCTTCTCATACCTAATGCAGTATAGGTAGGTACGTGAAATAATAAATTTCATCTACGAAAAAGTTTATGTTTCCAAATAATAAACCAGCACTAACGGTAAGTCAATTTACATTGAACTCTTATTGATATTATAACGAATTTAGCTTTTGACTTATATTTTACTGAATAAGACCCTTCATGCGCGTTTTTAGACTTTTCACACATTTAAAAACAATATAGATGTCTTCTCTCCTCCTCATTATGTTTCGTCGTCGTCATCCAGGCTTCACGACAATTAAGAAATTAAATCGCGGATCGTGAGTATCCGTTACATATTATCATGTATCCATTCCGCGATAATATAAGTTTAAAATCATAAAATGTTTGCCATGTTAACTAGAGATAATATTTTTTTATTTGATCTTAAACCTTCACTTCGGACATAAAATAATAGTAAATGTCTAATTACGAAGAAATTGTGATGTAACTTGAATTGGAACAAAAACGAAAAAGCACGCTCCACTGGGCTAACATTGGTATTTTGTTTTTCATTCTATTATGGTGTTAAGTGGCCACTGCCGTTAACATATTTTACCGATGTACAATAGGAAATAAGTATTTATCTCCACATAGTATAAAACTAAGTGATTTACCGCCATCGGCACGCTTACATCTCTCAAACTACGCAAATAATACACATAGTTAATATAATAATATTCATGCAGTTTTCATTAGTAGACCGAGTGATTCTTATGTATGTATTCGTATGTATATTATGAGAATAGACGGAATTGGTTCACAAGTATGTGTAGGTATAACATAGCGATCCACGCCGGTTATCAAGGGTGTAATGTAGACTAGTGTTTCTTATAGTCTGTGTACGAAGTCGCGGGTTTCAGCTAGTACAGATAGTAGAAAACTTAATCTGTTGTTTAATGGTGTCTTTTAACAACCGCCTAGGAGTGCGGTAAGTCGGGTCACAATTTACGATGGATTTTTATTATGGTGTGAATGGAAATGTTGAATTAGATCTTGTGTGATGGTGTTAGTCATTGTTTCTCAACCTGACAATTCTTTAAGGTGCTGATGGTGACTGTGATGTGGAGAAAAGGTAAATGTCAAAGGTGTAGTAATTTTAAAATCTTAACTAGTGTAGTGCCCATATGATTGAGTATAAATAATAAAAAAATATTGGTAAGACAAGAGATGGGTAAAATTTTGCGAGAATTCGCCAATTTTTTGCAACTTGTACACCAATCAGTCCGATTTGTGTAATAATATCTTTATTACACAAATCGGACTGATTGGTGTACATAAAATTTTATCCGCATGTTGTTTTGTTTAAAACTTTAAGGGGTCGTGATACATGAAAGGTTGAGAAACGCTGACGTAGAGTATTTATGATCGTTTGTAAACCGTATTATGGGAGTCGGAAACTGGCTATGGGAGAGTGTTGCTTAGGCGCTATGTTTATGTGGTGTGGAGTCATTTTGGAGGGTCACTCTCGACCTCGTAAATGGTGAACGTAAAGTCTCAGGTTTAGCAATGCTAGGTGAAATGTTTGCGGGTTATAGCCTTTACGGGACTTAGTGCTTTATGATGTGTGATGGCTTAGAATATTCTTAGACTTGGTGCGTTGACTCATAATATTGTTAGATTTATTTCTGCACTTAAATTGAAGATATATCAGCCAGGTTATATAAAAAACTAGCAGATCCCCGCGGTTTCACCCGCGTTAAAAAAGTAAAAAAGAATACATATTTAAACATA
>DWPV01004192.1:0-13959 GCA_018251915.1 Urbanus proteus proteus
GGCCAGGATGTAAAATGTATGAAAAATTGCAAATTTTCAAGTTGAAAAAATTCCAGGTTGGCAACATTTGAGCGGATTTGTTTGTATGGGGCGGTTGTGGAGCTCGGCTCAAGGTGTTGCCAGGTTGAGGTTTTTTTTTTATTCATACTTTTTTTTGAACTTTTTATTCAAAAATGTCAAAAATAGAAGGAGAAACATTTTTGGTACATAACTGGCAACATTGGCTGCTGGGATTTTTTCTTTGTTTCACCTAAAATCGTATTGATCTCCCGAAGGAGTCGTGGGGGGTGCTTGTGATGTAGAGGGGGTTTCGTTGGTTTGCCGTCTTGTCTATGGGAAAAATCTGACATGCTGAAAATTCAAGATGGCGGCCGAGTTCAAGAGGGCAACTTTTTTTTTATTATGCACCTATCCGAGATTGGTATCGTTTTCGGCTATTGTCGGGACGAAAATTTTATTTTTTTTAGAAAAAATTGAAAATACAAGATGGCCGCCGAGATTTTTCATTTTGAAATTTTTCAATTTTCGAGGTGTGTTCGCGGGGTCACAAATTGATGGTTTTTTAATATTTATTCTTCTTTTTTTGGATTTTTTTCTCGGGTATACCCTCAATTTTGACATGTGAGATTGACATATTTTTTATTAAATGGCTGACCACGTGGAAGCCATTTTGTAAAATGTACTAAAAATTGCATTTTTCGAGGTGTAAATTTTTAAGGTTGGCAACACTTGAGCGGATCCCTTTGTACGGGGTGGTTGTGGAGCTCGACTCGAAGTGTTGCCAGGTTTAGTTTTCTTCTTTTTTATTCATACATTTTTTGGAAATTTTCATTCAAAAACCTGAAAAGTAGAAAGAAAAACATTTTTAATAAAAATATCGCTCCAGATAACTTAAAGTGGCTGTCATAATGACATTTGACCATTTTCATCAAAATTAACTGGCAACACTGAGAGTTAATTTTTTTTCCCGTTTTTTGACATTTCGAGTTACCCAGCCGAAAGTATGGGTGAGAGGTAATAGAGATGTATGAGGTGATTTTTTTGTATACTTTGCTGGTTATGGGAAAAATCCGACCTGTCAAAAATTAAAGATGGCGACCGTGCTACGATTATCAACTTTTTATTTACTTTCTGCACCTACCCATCATTGGTATCGTTTTCGTATAATTTTGGGCCGTCTGTTGCGATGAAATTAGAAAAAGTTAAAAAATCAAGATGGCCGCCGAGATATTTGATTTTGAAATTTACGAATTGTCGAGGTGTCTTTGCGGTTTCGCATTACTTTGTGATTTTTATATTATCTTTCGTTTGTTTTTCTTTATTGGCTCAGGTATATCTTCAATTTTGACAGATAGGGATGATTTTTTTTTCAAAAAGATGGCGGATCGCGAGTGGCCATTATGTAAAATGTACGAAAAACTGCATTTTTCAGTAAGTTTTTTTCTAGATTGGTAACATTTGAGGGGATCGCTCTGTATGGGGCGGTTGTGGAGCTTGGCTTGAAGTGTTGCCAGGTTTAATTTTCTTTTTTTTTTTCATACATTTTTTGAACTTTTCATTAAAAAATGTGAAAAGTAGACGGAGAAACATTTTGATGGGAATATCACGCAGGATTTTTTTGTGGCCGTCGTAATGACATTTGACCATTTTCATCGATATCAGCTGGCAACACTGGGAGCTAGAATTTTTTTTTCAGTTTTTGATTTTTTTTTTTAATTATGCATTAAGAGTATAGATGATGTTTGGGAGATGTATCCAGATTAAAATGTTTGTTTGTTTAAAATGTCAGTGTTGCCATACAATTTTTATTTTTTTATTTATATGCATTTTTGTATTTATTACTTCAATTTTTCGTTCCCATCGTTAGTAAGCAATGTCAATTTGTAATTTTATCGAAAAAAATATTTCAGTGTTACCATTCAAGAAACGATACTCCCATGCGAATGTAATCTTTTATCGAATATTTCAGATCGTTGTCTCCTTTTGATGAGGTTCCATTGTATGAAGCGTTTATTAGTATAAATAGATCTTAAAAGTAGGTGTATCTGTAGTCATTACAATGTATGAAGCGTTTGTAACGCGGACTTTATCGTACACTTTACGGAAAAATATTTCAGTATTGTGTTACAAAAAATAATACTTTTCATACAAATAACGAATGCATGGAATTTTTAGTTTGGAGTCTCTTTTTGATGTCACATTATTTCAATCTGTTGTTACCACTGTTGTAAAGTACTTTTAAATTGTAGATTTTTCTGAAAAAATATTTCAGTGTTGCCATACAAAAAATATTATTTCATACAAATGTGTTTTTGTTTGTTATATATTGGGCTGTTGTCTTCTTTCGATGACATGATAATGCATGAGGTTTTTTTTAAGTACAAAGAGACCGTATATATTGGTGGAAAAACATTTCAGTGTTGCCATACAAAAAAAATATTTCCATAAAAATGAATTTTTGTATGTAACACATTGGGCTGTTGACTCCTATTGATGACATCATAATGTATAAGGCGTTTGTATGCAGTAATATACTGAATACATTGTTGGAAAAATATTTTAGTGTTGCCATACAAAAACATTATTTTCATATAAATATATTTTAGTACGTTATAACTAGGCTGTTGTCTCTTATTAATAAAATGATACACATTTGCAAAACCAGAAATTTAATTAACCGTCTTCAAAAATGGAGGAGGTTCTCAATTCGACTGTATTTTTTATGGATGTTCCACGCTATCTCCGTTATCTATGAGCTGCTTTGGATGATTCTTTCTTTGTTTGAAAGGGTAAGCTTCCCGTGTAGTCCCATTAAAATTTGAAAAAAAAATCAACCCTAAACGTGCGATCGAACGTTTGAATTTTAGTTTGATACTGAGATTTTAGCTTAGGCGTATTATAATTAACTAATTTCTCCGTCATCTATAGGCCGATTTGGATAATTCTTTTTTTGTTTGAGAGGGTAGGCTTCCCATGTAAACCGATTAAAATTTGAAGAAAAAAATTCAACCCAGAGGGTGCGAAAAGTGGGTTTGAAATTTAGTTGGTACCGAGATTTTAGCTTAGGCATATTATAATTAACTAATTTCTCCGTCATCTATATGCCGATTTATTCGCCCTACGAGTGGGTAAGTCCAATTCATATCATCATGTCATCTTTGAAATCTTCAAGCCTGGTGATCTATGCATCATTTATGGGTATTGTAGGACTTCAAAAGTAAGTTAGGATGACCAATAAAACGAATCGCGAAATCACAAAAGTATATTGTACCACAACCTTGGAAAATGATTCACTATGGAGAAGAGGCAGAAAGTAAAACTTAATACTATGTAAAAAAATACACTTATACTGATACTAAACACTAAGAGTTATACATTTTATATCGATCTATGCCTATTCGGGCAGAGTAACGCCGTATTGAAGAACCGTAACTGAAGTGCCCGTATTTCGTTCTTACCCTCATTTTATACAAAAGTTAAGAGTCAATAGATAATCCTAATATGTATATAAAACTGATATTCATTCATTATTAAACTAAAATATACCTATATAATTATTTAAATAATGAATGTATATATTACATAACAATCTTATTAATTATTAATACATCATATCAAGTAACAATCTTATTAATTATTAATACGTCATATCAAGGAGTGTTGCCAGTCGTCTGTAACATTCGGCCATCCTGCAAGAGCCGTGTCCCACGGCGTTTAGGCAGCAACTCCTCCTGCAGCCACAGTCATCTGAAAGAATGAAGAAGAACCAAAATATTGTGTCTTGGGAATAGAAGTTTCACCATTAGGTGGACCACGAGGATTAATATTCTAGCTCTAATCACACAGACTATAACGTCGGTCACTTAAGACATTGAACTCGTAAAAGATCTTTGTAAAATTACTTTCAAGCAAATAAGCAAATAAATGATTTTAATTTGAATATTACGTCGTCATATAGACTATTCGGTACTCTTAATAAATTTAAGATTTTTCGCAAAATGACTTTTCGCAAGCGAATGATTTGAATTTAAATATCAAGTCGGTCATACAGACGAATGAGTTGTTCACGCAGATTGTCGGTAACATTGGTCACACTGGCGCTCTGAGCATAGCGCCCAGTGCACGGCATTTGGTGCAAGGTGCTAGATGGTCGGTGATGGCGACATTCAGCTGCCTAAAGCTAAAAGAAGGAGAAAAGTGTAACAGAGTGTCATTGGCATAGAAATTTATCTCGTTGGTCACATAGACGATCTCGTTGGTCACATAGACGATCTCGTTGGTCACATAGACGATTTCGTTGGTCACATAGACGATCTCATCGGTCACATAGACGATCTCGTTGGTCACATAGACGATCTCGTTGGTCACAAAGACGATCTCGTTGGTAACATAGACGATTGAGCTGGGTCACCCAGACGATCTCGCTGGTCACACCGACTATTAAGTTGGTCACCCATATGGTCTCACTGGTCACACCGACTATTAAGTTGGTCACCCAGATAACCTCACTGGTCACACCGACTATAAAGTTGGTCACCCAGTTAATCTCATTGGTCACACCGACTATTAAGTTGGTCACCCAGATGATCTCACTGGTAAGGTTTTTGTTATAGAAAAGTTAATTTATAGATTATCACACATATCATTAAATTAATGCAGTTATTATTCAGGATCTTGGCTTCATAGTCAAGTTGTCATTGTATCAATAGTTTTATTCGAAGTTTTATGCTTCCCCGGAACCGATCAACTTTCTTGTTCAGAAACTATTATTAATTGATAAATAAAAATGTAGATCATTATTTCTGTTTACCAACTTTACGTTTATATTTGGATAAGTTCATTCAAAATATATTCGGAAATAAGTCAGCTCCAAACAAAGCACTAATATATTTTTAATATTCTCGTTTATATAATTTATTAGATAATTTCTACGCGGCTTTGACCGGCTCGATTCAAGTTTACTATTGCAGAGGGCAATCTTATGTATCAATCCAGATCATAAGTTATGTGCTAGTTTTCATTTATATGTATTAGTTTTGCGTGAAAAAGTAACAATAATCCGCCTGACTTTCATTTTATAATGGCAGCAAGTCTTAGGTATATTATTAATATGATACTTATCTGTATTTATCTCTCCCACGAAGACCTGGTGGTTGCGCCACCACAAGTAAAGGAGTAATCTCTTAAACACCACAGTAGTCACTCTTAGATAGCACTGCCTTGCGTAGCTCCGTGACATCCGCACTGTTGCCTCCTTACTGTGCTCTTCCACTCATTCCCGAAGCGTATGAAACCAGTAAATTATTTTATTAGTATTAGATGTAGTTAGGATAACGAATATTTGAGTAACCTTTTTTTTTGAATCTAAATTGTTTGATGTACCTAAATGGTTATTTTTTTCAAGAACATCCTCCGGTGAATATACTATACTATACAATACAATATACTATATACTATAATATACTATACTTGTATATTTAGTGTAAAATAATTTGTTCCCTATTATATGCATTTGAGTATAATTTATCTTAATACTTTCACTTTAAATTATTACCATTTACCTAAAATACTTTTCTTAATACCTATTAGGTATTTTTGTCTCGTTACCTATTAAATCGTACAATTTAATTTAATATCAACAATAATCCAAATTCCAAATAGTATATATAAACGCATAATAAGAGTAAAATGAATAATCTGTAAATTGGGTTTATCCAACATATTTGGATGTTTGGATATTTGGATGCAAGATTATTTATTAAAATTGTATCAACCCTCCGTAAAGATTAATACTGTAGTCTTACAGAGATCTTTAGAAAACGAATGAGGGAATTAAAGTGGTTCTAGTCATTTGTCCATTACGCTTAAATGCATATTACTGTTGTCCCGCGGTAAAAGGAGAGTCAGATGAAAGCCTGAATGGTGAAAGTTTGTGTCCAAATAAAGAGTAAAGATGGCGCATAACTAGTAATTGAATTAGGTGTACTATTTCTTAAATAAATTGTAGAAAGAATATGAGTGAAGCACACGGATTTAAATACTTGATATATAATATATATTATAATCTTGCAGCAAGTGTAGTAAAGTCATAGAAGGCACCCAGGTGTATTTATCCTAACGTTATACGGTTTATACATACTATAAATAGATGGTGTAGTTCATAGAAATAAGATCTAAAAGGTGATCAACGTCAAATAAATGTGTTGCCCACATTGAATGTATAGTGTATACTTTCACATTTGCATTCAATAAAATTAATTATGAAATAAATTAAAAAGTGTTTCGAATAAATTGCCAACTCATTATCGATATGTCGACATGTTACGAGTAATTACCACAACATTATCCTATTGGTATTATCCAATTGGCAATTCTGCATAAAGATATAATAATATATACATTTATAGATAAAATAATGCATATGCCATTGTGAAAACTAATTTAGAAACATATTAATCAATAATCTTGACTATTAATAATAATTGCTTTAAACGTAATAATAAAACGTCGCATTTACCTGTAAAAATTATGCTTTTGTGAATTGTTTCAATATGTAACAGAACAGTCGACAATACAACAAGACACTATTGTAATATAAATTATTTCCTTGACCAAAAACTTAGTTAATTTTCAAAAAAATATGAATACACTACGTAGATGCAGGGTGTTATGGGGAAACTTTTCGAAAATACGCGCCAATAAGTGACAATTCTTGCATCTCTTTCGCACTAGTAGAATTTCATATAGGTTTAGACACGCGTTGGTCTTTATTATATCCTATGTCTATGGTGTAGTTAGTCCATACCTAACAATTAGGCTCTATTTGATATATTAGACAATAACATCTGCTCGATAGATTTTGGTACTATCTTAGGTCATATTCAATGGAACTGAATCAATGTACCTACTTCCTTTTTATTATATAGTTAAAGACGATTCAGATCTTCGATATAGACTTAGTTTTTATTAGAAAGCTCTGCAATCAATTTTACTGTTATCATTCGATATGTCTTATGTAAATTCTTTGGTTGATAGTATTTTATTTTGGGTTTATTTAAGTAGTTCGATGAAAGATAATAAAACATAACCTAAAAATAGCTCATTTGCTAATTAATATTAAAATTTCGTACCAGCTACAAGCTGCATGGAAGGTGTATGAAAATCATGCAATCACGAGTGAACATAATTCGTTAGGTACTATCAACAACTTATTGTAGCCTAAAAATAACCAAAATAATTTCAGCGTTTAGCGTTTGCATACAAGATTTAAATAAAATAATTTATAGAATAACAGGAAAAATGACTCTTATTCAAATATTTTAAAATTTAAAATTATACTATAAAGGACTTCTTAAATTGGTTATTAAATTTATTTATGTATTTGTAGGTATGTGTTATTCGCATTGTAAACAGAATGAGAAAAATAAATATTATTCCATTCCATGTTCGTACCCGAGAAGGTAAAATTATACATTTTATAATAACTAAGCCAGTATAATTTAGGTATTTAGAATATAAATAAGTCAGTTTTTTTTTTACTCAATACCATTTACCTACTCTTTTAAAACATATGTAGGCATTAAATTTGTAATTTTAAGAATATTCCGCTAGAGTTAAAACTTATCAGTACTACTATTGTATGTATAATTTTGTTTAACCAATGTGGTAGTAACTTTACACCTAATTTCATATTTATAATTTACGAACACCTAATAGGAATATGCCATCATGATACTCCTACGTATATAGAATTAAGTGTTCGTTTTCTAGTAAATTTATCAAGAAAGTAAAATTCCGTTGCCTTTAAACCATAAATCATTGATAGAAAACCACTTTTTTTTTTAAAAGTTCAAAATATTTTCTTACCTATATATAGGTATATTACAAATTTGCGGACGCAAAAATAATTAGGAAGTTAGGCAGATCAAACTTTTGATACATAGAGCGAAAATTTATCAAATACTTTTCCGAATACTGCGCGAATCGCAGGAACGTGATATTTATGTAAAACAATGTGTTACATATATGTATAATGTACTAGTTCAGTTTTAAATTGGAATAAGTGTTTTCCTATTGCACAGAAGACTAATAATGTAATGAATCACTATGCAACTGCCACAAGAAAAATGTTCTTTCTTTCAAATACATATAAGTTTATTTTAATTAGGTTGTATCAAACTCCGCTTTTATGTGGGTTTAATACTGGTCGAATTCCAACTATTGCAATCGGTCTACTAGTTTCAAAAAAATATTTTATGGATATCATAGTCTTATATTTGCATTAAACCAAAGCAAATTCTGGTTTCACAAATTTATTTCAAACAGCCGGCCTTAAGTAGGTAGTATTAATTAAAAGCTACCCTCTATCGAAGCAAATTTTGTAAAGAAAAAAAAACTACTTTCAGTAAGTCCAATATATGTAGGTATTCGAAAAACTAAATGTTCTTAATGTACTCATATACCGTACTGTAGAATGTGTGGGCACCTACTATGTGTTATTTGTACGTAAGTGCATGTATCTAATAATTTCAGGCGATATAAAATTAACAGCACGTACCTGTAGTAGTCTTCTTTTCCAACCTTACCTGCTAGTATCAGGAACACTAGTTGCTGTAGAAGTTTCTTTTCCAACCTTACCTGCAGTCTCAAGAACTCAGTTGCCGGAAGAGAGAAAAAAAAAACACTATATTCCCGCGTATTTAAAACCGCACTATTAACTCTATCGTCCCTAACTGTGGGCCGTGGTGCTACCGAATCCAGATCCCACTTCTGAAATGTAAGATTCCAAAAGTGGGTTAGGATGACCAATAAAACGAATCGCGAGATTAAAAAAAGTATATTCTACCACCACCTCGGAAAATGATTCGCTATGGAGAAGAGGCGGCGAAGAAACTCCATAGGTGTGCTATATGCATCTTTTAAAAGTAAAACTTAATACTATGTACAAATACACTTATACTGATATACTGATACTAAACACTATGACATGTAGTTTATATCGATCAACGCTTATTCGAGCAGAGTAACGCCTTATCGAAGAACTGTAACTGAAGTGTCCATATTTTGTTATTACCCTCCTTTTATACAAAAGTTAAGAGTCAATAGATAATCCTAATACTTCCATATAAAACTGATATTAATTCATTAATAAACTAAAATACACCAATACAATTATTTAAATAATGAATGTATATATTACATAACAATCTTATTAATTATTAATAGATCATATCAAGGAGTGTTGCCAGTCGTCTGTAACAGTAGTTTATTGAGGACATTGTCATTAACGATTACGATTTTATTTTAGTTTAATCAATGCATAATTATGTATAAAGTATATTTCAAAAATGTCAATTTTTGTCATAGGTGTTTAAATAAATGTATATATGGTATATTGCATTTTTAGGAATTTATGTGACCATAGATATTTACAGGAAGTGAGTAGGTTACGAGTTACTTTATTTTGAAAACATAACGATGTATACATATTGGTACTCATGACTATATCCATGAAATCATTTTTTTAGCTTTTAGTTGGTACATTTATCTGCAATATAAAACCGTTTAACTTATTTTTTTTAACTTTTTTATAATTGTTCCGATCAGTTTTTTTTAATACAGGTGTCAGTTTTTTTTGCTGTTATTTTGTTTAATGTTTAGAACAAAACTAAACATTATTTTTATCCCTCAAGATTTTTTTGACAATGATACAATATTATTAAACATTATCTATTCTTCTCCTTGTTTTACTTAATTTTTAAACATATTTTTTAATAACAGATATTTAATAATAATAACAAATATTAAATTATTATTAAATTTAAATTAAATAAGAAATATTTCAAAAAGATAAAAATAAATATGTTTTATTATTAATTTTACTAGAATGTCGTAGGCAACCGTTGGCACTAATCTTGGGTTGATGCAATTTGTATGGAAAACAGTCAAAATACTGATTCTACATTGCCCATTCATTTTTCTATGTTAATATTAACGTTATTAAAACTTTTAAAAACGAACACTAAGATTTGTTCAATGCTGATAAGGGTGATTTTAACCAGATTTTTAAAAGCTATATTTGCACCAGATTTGACTTGAGCAATGTTGTCTTAAAATCCAGATAATTTAGCCCGCGACGCAATTTTATCAAATAGTGGTTATTTTTTACCAAACCTTAATATTACAGTACGGATATAAGTGTATGATAAGAGAGTAGTTAGCAAATTAAAAATATAAAAAGGATTGTGCAGCAAAAAATTGAAAAATAATGAAAAATAAGGCAAAAAGCGGGTATGATATGTTGATGTTTTTGTGGTGCATATACAATATAACACGTATAAAAATGTTCCAACCTATACCAACTTATCAAGACATTACTTAAGACTAGAATAAATTGAAGATGTATCAAATAATTACATTTAATTTTTACAGTTGTATAGTGCAATTGTTTAAGCATAGTACCAAAACAATCAAACAGTTAAAATACAACTGATTTTTATTTATTGCTAAATAACTTCTCGATATCGGAATCGATACAGATTCGAATTGGGAGTGAGTCAGTATCCCGTCTGGCATTGACGCGCCCTTCACGCGTCCACACGTATCTCCAACCTTCAGACAGCGCCTCCTCTCGTGCCCTATGAAGAAGTCTCCATTTATACCAAGTCTGTCTCTTATTGAGGTAGAAGCGGCGAGGAATAGAGGCTGTTAAAATCCTCGACCCCGCGACGAGAGCGAGCTGCGCGAATCAATTGAGTGCGAAGCGCCTTGCGAGATGCACAACTCATGTGCGCGTCCGCGGATTGGTGTCGACGGATGTCAGAGGGCCACACGGAAATCCTTCTTCTGATGCGGTTTTTTTTAAAAGATAGAGTGATTGAAGAGGAAGGTTTATATGTATAATAACATCCATTATATAGTACAGAAATGTGTGAAGCCGCGGGCAAAAGCTAGTAAAGTATAAACAAATGAATGGATATCAAAATGAAAACAAAAAATGCCGTAACAATAAACCTTTCTTCATAAACCTTTTTAAATATAATGGCCTTATATATATAACTCATAACAAAACATTTAAAACCTCCATCTCTACAGACCAATTAAAAGCAGCGCATCCTTATTGCAATACAACAAAGGATCTCGCCCGTTTAGCTTCCACGGAATCGAATCTGGGTCGCCGAGATGTGGGTCACTCGGTCGCATCCCGGTGCACCTGTTGGATCGATTCAGCTAAGGTTCAGTAAACTATTTTAAGAGTTACGGTTGATATTTGGAGATGGGTTGGGACTATCAATATTGAAGTTGATGAACGAAAGAAGAGCCCTTTGTGGTGTATTTCTGCCTTATAACAGTTCCTTTTCTTCCGTTGATGGAGCAGATAAATTACGGGAATGGAGAATCAACACTGAGTTGGGTAATTTCTTGAGCGCTACAAGATTTTAAAATAATTTAGTGGAACAGAACATTATAAGTTACTTTTTATATAATCGAAGTAGCAAACGAGCATGCAGTCGCCCGATGGTAAGACTGCTGTGCATGGACATCTGTAATCAACTTCAGATAAGGTCAAGGTCCTACCTGAGGTTGACCACGGATGCGTTGCTACCTCTGAGGACTGAGCTGGAACGCCGACAAGTATATCTCTCAAACCACACCCTACACATCAGAACACAGCAGTCCTTAACACATGCGCGTGGAGCGCACGCTTATGTATTTTTCAAAAATTAAAGTAGCCTATGTCACGTCTTAGACCTTCAGCTACCTTCCAGTGAAAATTCCGTCAAAGTAGTTCCAGCCGTTTAGAAGATTACCTCAGCCAAACAGACAAAAATAATTTAATTGCATTTTCGTAATAGGTATCGTGTATACTTTCATATGCATTGAGTAAAAAAATGTTATTTTCAAATCACAAACAGACACTTCAATTTTATTTATTTGTATAGACTAGCTTATCCCCGCGGTTTCATCCGCGTTTAAAATAAATAACATAACATAGGTATAAATATAGTAATAGCTGGCTCTGATGTACTTAACCACATGCGTGTGGAGCGCTCGATAATTATTTTTCAAAAATTTATGTAGCCTAAGTTACTCCTTATGCTATGACCATTCTGCTAATAAAAATCAGTAACAAATTAAATATCGATTCAGCCATTTCAGGGATTATCCAAAACAAACAGACAGACGGAGGAACAATTTAATAATTGTCTTTTTTTGTAGGCTGCGTATAGGTACTCTCTTATGCCTTTAGTAGAAACTTTTTATTTTGAGATTACAAACATACACTTCAATTCAATTTAATCGTATAGATTTTGAAAGTTACACCGTCTATATTTTAGACTAACTTCATTAAAAATGAAAATAAACTTACTGGGATTTCAGAATTTCTAACTACCACTCAGTAGTAAACCTACGTTAGCAATTAAAGTAACTAATCAGTAAACAGAACTACTTGTAAATTAGTCCAGAAACTACGTAACAAACTTCACGACTCAAATAGAAAAGTTTGAACGTGCAATTATATTTTAGCGTACTTTTAAATCGTAATGTGCTAACTTAGTAACTTCACTACATAGTATAAAACAGGGTACTTTCCGCTGTGTCCCTATGTATGCTTAGACCTTTAAAACGACACGGATTTTGATGCGATTTTTTTAATAGATAGAGTGATTCAAGAGGAAGGTTTATATGTCATTTAAGGCGTGTGAAGCCGTGGGCAAAAGTTAGTTTTGTAATAAAACTGAATAAAAACTGTTGTTTCTTAAAAAGAAGACCCTTAGCGTAAAGTGAGTAGTAAAGTGTAATTCTGCTACTTTTCAACCTAATTTTCATGGTAGTTATGCATTTCAATTAGTCATCAGGGTTAAGAAAGTAAGACAAAATGTTAATCATAATAGTATTTTATATTATAGAAATAGCAAATGAAATTGCGGCCCATCTAATGGTAAGTGGAAACGGACATAGGTAATCAACCTCAGACAAGAACACAGTCCTGAGGTCAGCCACAGACGCCTTGATACCCCTGAGGATTAAATTGAAACGTCTCCAATATGTATTGACATGATTGTGAATGGATAAAGCAGATCTTATAAGGTGTTCTAGGCAGCTCATTACCAAGTTTAGTCTTCGAAGCTAGGAAACAAATCTTCCCAGAAATTTTGGAAAATTCTATTATGCTGGATTCCTTTGAACATTGGCTCACGAGGCTTGATTTCAGCCAGGGTTTATGATGCGTCTGCAAAGTTTTAACAACTGTTCAACTTTCCAATTCATAGTTCTGATTATGTTCTGTTTTGGTGTTCAGCTTTTGTGTGCAATTTCGGGTGGAACTTTTCAAAAATGTGAAGTTTCAACATCAGCTATGCTCTGAAGCGCTTCCAGTTTCACGATGCATGCATTGAGTGGAATATCGCTGTATCAAAATAGCAGAGTCTGTGATTAGGCCAAGTAATAAATTCTATGCTAAATTGAGGATTTAGGTTTTATCATATGTACATAAGATCTGAAACAAACTTTTGTCAGAAGTTTCTAATTTATTATTTAAGGTCTCAAAAAAGCTACATTGGTGAATCCTCTACCAAGGCTCTATCTTTTAATAAACTCACTTTGATAAACGACTGTTAACTGGTCATTCGAACCATAAAAAAGAATTATACCAGATTTGTACCTATTTATAAGATTTGCAAACAAACTTCCGATAGGATTAAGATACTGCTCTGCCTTTACACGCTTTTGATTTTAGAGGATAGCAGTGTTCATCATTATGTTATTAGGAAGATGTGGTACCTCCGAATTATTCCTCTATATTGAGTACAAAGGTGGTAGAACCCCATGTAGTTCGACTCCGGCAGCACCACCGCTATACCTATTTTTGCCTTATAACGGCAGTGTTAAGCACTGCTGTGTTCTGGATTGAAGGGTGTGGTCAGGGAGACAGACTTATCCGAGGCGTTCCATCTC
>DWPV01004193.1:0-13958 GCA_018251915.1 Urbanus proteus proteus
GTGTACTTGCCGGCGTCGAACACGTAGTACTCGGCCAGCTCCGCGTACAACGCCTCCATCTTGCGGAACATCGAGTGATGTCTACCACCCTTACACACTGTCACGTTCCCTCTGTCACGTTCCCTCCGTGTCACGTTCCCTCTGTCACGTTCCCTCCGTCACCGCACTCACCGCGAAGGAGTCCTTGAAGGTCTTGAGGTCCACGAAGAACTCCTCCAGCGTGTACTTGCCGGCGTCGAACACGTAGTACTCGGCCAGCTCCGCGTACAACGCCTCCATCTTGCGGAACATCGAGTGCAATAGGTCGCACTGTTCGCGCGCTTCCTTCGCGAAGTCCTACTGGCTCGGTTAAGGAATTGTTTGCGAAGATGGGGAGAAATATGTTAAATAGTGTATTTATTAGTACTTATTGCACGATACACACAAAACTATAAGAAATACTACTCGGTCGCGCTCATGTACATTCACACAAAGAGGCCGTAGGTATAAAAGTAGGTACATTGTAGGTAAATTACTTTTCTATCCCTCGTGAGTAGTATCACTTTTCGGGATGAAAGGTACTCTATGTTCTTTTCCAGACCCCCGGCAATATGTGTGCAAAATTTCATAAGGATCGGTTTTGTAGTTGAAGCGTGAAGGCGTAACAAACAAACTAACAAACAAACAAATAAACGGACATTCGCATTTATAATCATTATACATAGGATTATAGGATTTACTGAAAAAAACAGCTTTACGCTAGAAATCAGTGTGACTGTGGTACCTTCCCTTGTATAGAGGTAGTTAAAGTAAGCTTTTAAGATTCCATATCTAATGTGTTTTATTCTGTTACAGGTATTCTTCTTAGTCTCTTCGGGGTTGTTTTATATTCTCACTTATTAATGGGATTCATGTAAGTATTTTGAAATTATTTAATTTATAAGATTATAATTATAACTGTTTATGCGAAGTGTTGAGCCTTCAGAGAATTTCTGCAACTACTTGTAATAGTAAATAGTAAATAGTAATGAGATCAGTGGTGTATATTTCTTTAAAATGGTCAACCTTCGCGTTTTCTTTAAGTTCCATTACAACTTGTGTTTAGCGACACGCTTTTCGTGGAACTTCTGGCAGATAAGATTATTTTTCTTTCCTATTTCTGTAGGTATTTGGTTTCATAAAAAAGTGGCGTTTTTGTTAAAGTATCTTAATTTGCAAAAATTAAAGAGTGTTCATCTAATATTGCTTCAAAGGTTTTATTATGGCGCTTAAAATAACAGTTTAACTTTTTTTTATTAAATCAATATTTTTTACCTAACCATAAGATTAATAATTAATCACTGATTTAATAGAACGTGTTTTTTCATTGGGACAACTGGTAACCTGCCTACGAAATTCCCAAAGTTACCTGCCAGTTTCAAGTTTAAATCTTCCTTTATAGCTTTCATAAGTATTTAAACTCCCGCAGTCAATAAAGCTGTCGATACAGGGCTCGCTGGATCCGTGCCTCCACGTAACAGATCGCTTCTGTGTTCACCTTCATGTTTATGGCCTAAAGTTTACCGATTTCTGTGGTATTTATGCGAAGGGATGTTTGGTCTACCTAATTATAATATGTCATGCCTGCTAATAAACATATTCAGTCTCGTGCATAAAAGGATTCGTGTTTGGAGTATGTCCAGGTTATTTTCTAAAGTTTCCAGAAACTTGTTGACTGATGTTGACAATACTCATGTTTTTGCGTATTACAGCAATGAAGAAGAACTTGTATGAAGTTTTTCATGACGTGAATATTAAAGAAGATCGATTCCAAGTAATGAATATTAACAGTGATCGATTCTAAGTAAGACGTTTGTTCTGTATAGAATTAGTTGTACGCGTTCATAGGCGATCACTTCTTAGTAGAAAAAATACACGTTCATCTCCTACCACTATTAAGTATAAAGAAAGTCTTTCATCACATTCTTAAATCCAGAAAGCTACACCCTCTACAGTCTACATTAATATTACAATCCACGTAAGTGTTTCGTCATCTCGTTGGACCACGGAAATTTCAACCAATTTCTACTATTTAAATAATCGTTTCCTTTATAACACTTAAATGTCGGAGAACAAAAAGATTTCCATTTCATCCACTTACTGATCTAAAATCGCGCTATTAGCACTTAAGTCCACAAAGGAGTCTGTGAAGTGTGAACGAATTTGTTCTTCGGAGAACAATCATTGAAATCACGACCGCAGGATGGCTGGAACACAGCAATTATGTGGATGAAGTTCCTGGTCTATATTCAATAGGGATATAATTTAGAGATAATTCTATACGAGAAAGGGATAGAACTCAAAAGATGAAAGGGACGTGATTGAAAGAAAAAATAATGTCAGGGAAAATATTAAACCTACAAAAATGTGTGTGCTCAATCAAAAATAACAAGAAAATAGATAACATTTTATTACTCAGCTTAGCTTTGGAAATCGAAACGTAAACCGACTTTTGATTAATTCTCAGGGTCAAAAGCAATTCAGCAACAACAATAACTGAAAGCTGTGAAAGCAATAGCGAAATTAGTAACAACCTAAGGTACTTGTACCTTCCAGACGAATCGATAGCGTTAGAACGTTAATATTTTTGCCGGTCACGTACTCGACGAAATCGCTTTACTTTTATCACTCATTTCGTACCGCAGCTGTTCCCCACCTCGTCCCTTCCCACTGAAAGGGTCCGCTCCCTTCATTATAAGCTACGTCTTCGCGATTTTAAAGACTTCTTTCGAGAGCACTTCACAGAAGTGGTATTTTTGACAAAATCGCAATCTATACCTTCTTAGCCCACACCTCTATTGTTATTCGTTATAGTAGATCGCGAACCATTTATCAGGGTTCTTAAGGGCGACCGTCTCGTATCTTTTGTCTCACGTGCCACGTTCCTCTCGATACTGCCTTCTTTCGGCCATTGTCTGATTTATGGGTTTTCTGTTCATTCTTACATTCGCCCACCTTTATTTATCACGGCTTCCTGGACGCCGCATGTTTTTGTTTTATCTCCCCAAACGATCCGATTCCTATCGTAAATAATCTAGGCAATCCTCAATATATACGATATCTTATTCATACGATTGGGTCTCGCTATATGATGTCGTTTTTCGATCAGCAAATATTTTATTGTTATGATCTCCTGTATCAAGTGAAAAGCTGTTCTTTGGTTTTACTTTCTTTTTGTTTTGTTTATGCTGTAGGGTAGCTGTAGTATTATAATTTTGTTCGCAAAGTGACCTAAATACATAAACAGCTTTTGGAGTTCTTGTTAGGTTAAAAAGTGTTCCTCTATAATTGTATTTAATTTTATAATAGTGTTTGGACAGTAACATTAACAGTACAGTATAACAGTTTATTATGGTTTATTAGCGGTTACTGCAAAAGATTAGAAAAACGTTTTATTTAGTGTTGTTTTTAAATTTTATAAAATACAAATATTTTTATTAAATATTGATTCAGTGATAGGATCAAAACCAGCAATAAATTGGGTTTGGAATTTACGGACTTTCAATCATATAACAGAGGATTAAATTCACACTAGAGAGATCTGTGAGAAATTTTAAGCGGGATTACTGTAAGTCGGGATGACCATTTTGCAAAATGATTGGTATTCGTTCACGTCGATCCCTTTCATATTCAAAGTGATGTATTATGAAACAGATTTAAATAAAAATGAATTAATTTAATCTGTATATAATATATTTCTTGCAAAATATCATATTTTGTGTTAAGATAACGTTTTAATTTTATGTTTGTGTAACCACGTGTTACAAAAAAATAAACATGTATTCATAATTGAAAGTAAATGATACAGAATATTGACGCACTAGTAAAATACTAGCTGTCACAATATTAGTTGATTACGTTGTATCACAAAAGATCACTGTTAGCGTGGTTGTAAATATGGGGCTATTAATTAAAATATGAACAAACAAGCGAAGGTCGGTGGCCTACATACTGTTATTTATTAACAGTGACAGTAACCTAGCATAGAAAGCAATGATCAAGCTTGAATACAAATTTTCTAGAAACATAGAACATTTTGATACATACCTACATATATTTATTGACGACCCGCGTAGCGGAGCGGTTACCATACCGATCTGACATACTGTGGGTCCCGGCTTAGATCTTCGGTCAGACGCATATGGGAATGAGAAATTAAGATTTATTTTCTGGATCTAGGTGTTTGAGTATTTATCTATGCGTGTGTTCATGGCACCCACAGAAAATTTCTACTGTGGGGGTAGTGTGTCGAAACTGTAGAAAGCGTTATGGAAAACATAATTATTTCAAATAACGAAACAGAAACGGGAACTCTAAGAAATCCAAATGTCTAAGAGAACTTCAAAATGGTAGCAAAGACGTGTGAGGTGTGAAGACCTAATCTAGTCTAATCCTTCATATTCTGAGTGATGACCCAAGGCTTGTAGTGGGACAGAAATGGGTTTACGATATTGATTAATCCAAGCGATCAAGGCCAATCTATTCTGACGGTTTTAACCATAGATATATTATACTTGGAGAAGAGGAGCCAGCCTAAAATATGTCCTTCCAAAAAAAAAGAGAAAGCAAATGAGGCTCCCTAATATAATAAATTGATTAGACTGATAATTATAGTTTTCTCATCTTCTACATTTTATTATTTGTTGGATACTCGCGCTCACAGGCCTGCCTATGGCTCTCCTACTCTTAGTATAATAACTCTATAGTTTAAACACACTAATAGCACTGTAATAGCAACCATTATTCAACGCCACTACGGTATTACATTGATCGATTAGCTAGCCCAATGTAAAATGCAAAATATTTGTTCGTGTCAAACTATTTTATAGCGCGGAATAATATACCAGTTGAAATCAGGGACGGTATGAGGCTCCGTAACCGTTATCGAAACTATCTGATATCCGAAATAAAAATCTATTAGTAACCGAATTAGATATAAAAGTTACGAATAATTTCGGACGAAGTTCAAATAAGACACATACCTAATGACAATCCAACGGAGTCGACGAAGTAATCGCGCACGTTCCTTAATTGCAAATATAGTATGTCATTATTTAATCTTATTCTATTTTTATTTTAATGTTGCTTAAAATCATATACCTACCCATAACCGTATCCGAAACCAATAATAAAACCGAAACCTATAATATATTTTTTTTGGATAGCCTTATCTATCTAGATCCGAAATATCATATCCATAACATTCCCACTTGAAATATCGAAAATATTGCCCGCAGTAAATTATTTCAGAGTTACAACCGCCCTGTTGCTGACAGTTGACTAATACCGAGAAGATTATTGTATCGGCCGATCGCTTGTGGGACCATTCTGGAAATTGCTAGACATTTGTCCTTCGAGAAAGTTCTAAAAGTTGTAGTTAAATTATCTTGGAATGTAAGGTTCTGAAATAAACAAGTTGCAGTAAATGTAAGAAATGTGTTGTTTTTGGAAACCCAAAATAAAAGAGGACATTATTGGACATTTCATTGAGTGCACCTACATTTCATATTACTTGAGTGACTTTGTCCAATTTTACTTTGCTTTCATCTTTATTTTGTTTAAAATGCAAATTATTTTGCCAGTGATACTCCCACTTATAAAACTTATCATCAAAATTTGATACGTTTCAATACGTATTTTGTTTCAGAGTCTAAATTCAATTTCTGTCCTTTTCGCAGAAATTGAACTCGCTCTAGAAATAACGAAGTATAATTTTAGTACTTTTTCGAGTACCTACGTAAATTTTAGTATATGAAATATGCAGGACTGGAATTGAAATCTTTTAGTTGAAACTGCATTACATTTATTTCGAAGCGTACTTACCTGAAACGTAAAAGGCGGCCCATAAAACGGGGGCACCGTGAAAGGTGTCACATAAAATGCCTTTCCACTTACAGTTTATTTCGAAGCGAACGCCGATGTAGATTTTCCGTTGGCAATTTGTACTGCAAAAATTTAATTCGCCTTCCGAGAAGTGCACTTCGAAGCTCCGAAGGGGACGGAGAAATTCATTTATCAAAGATTCCAGTTCGTGATAGATTGGAGGTGTCAGTAATGGACCGGCTAATGCATGCTGAAAGAAGGTTACACGGAATATCGATTCGGGATAATTGACAGGTGACGACGCTGACTTGAGTTAAGGCAGTTTCCTGTACAGTACTAGAAATAGAATTTGCGTTTTTTTCTTACAAAGTTTGGCACGAGACGAGAGGTAGATATGAGAAGCAGGAATTGCGCCACGGTCACGACAATCACTTTAAAAGTCTTTAATGCGTTTTTAGCGTAGCAAACAATATGTAATTTACTCGTACATGTAAAGACGGCATAATGCATTGGAAACTTATTTATTTAACACAAATGCATGCGTTCTATCGTTGTATTTTGCCTGAAATATATAATTGGCATAAGAAGTTAGTAAAGACTAGAACACAATCGATTCGAAACAAGATTCTAAATCTGTCCATAGACCGCAATTTCAGGAGCGACCATCCGTATGTTACTTTTTTTAAGTTTGCATATAAAATTATATAAAAAACTTTAGCGTGAAAAACATCGGTCCTCGGCAGAAATTATTCTTACCTTATTACAGGTCATTGAACGCAACTATTTGTATAAGACGGTATGAAACTCACAAGGGTGGAATGGCATCTCAATTTCCTTTACAGGTAACAAAGTTGTCTATTGCCCGGTAGGCCTTTGACTTGGCGCATCCTCCTCGTAAAATATACTTTAGGCAATCTCTTCAAGATATCACGTAGCCTAAGACCAATTTCATTGCCCTGTTGCCTAGATGAGTAGAAAAAGCTGAAAAAGTTCTGCAGAGACTATTCTCAATATTATGTGTTTTTTTATTTTTATTATTAATAGACATTACTATTTAAACACAGATTTCCAGTAAAAAGTTATTAAACAACACAATTAGTAAGTTTTATCTTAACATTAGATGTAATTATATCATTGGAAACCAGGATCACGCAACTAATGAGAGTGTGTACAAAAAGGCGATATTGAATTGAATCAATGAAGGAAAAACTTTACCCGAAAAATATTATATCAATATCCTAAAGGATTTTGATATAGTTATGAATATGCAAAATAAATCGTTTAAGCTGATTATGGCCCCCATTTTATGAATGAGCTTACTTAATTGCGACTCTGTTTGACGAATTTATGTTATCTGTTGCGTTAATATGGAATTTAAAATGTATAAGACCAATTAAATGCAAATGGACCTAAAGAAATACTGGTATTGAAGATGAGTTATTTTGATGCTCTTTTGAATAGCATTGTGTCAAAGTATTCCTGGAATGCATCAGAAGAAAGTTCGTTAATGAAGAAATTTTAAGAACTGCCATCATGTATTTTTCCTGTTTCTGTCGAAAAATATTGCTTCACTCTTTCATAAGTATTTTAGATAGTTCTATCTCTATCACTACCATCAATATCTGAAATCAAAGTCACACTAACTCATTTAAATGAAGACTGATTAGGATTCAAAATATGGATTAGCACGTCTACTGCGGATTCAAGATCAGATTTCGAAATATCTCTGACCCTAATAAAGCCTGGATCAAACTTCGTTTTGTCAAAGACGCTCTGCACGATAGCGAGCTGTATCGCCTTTGAATCTAATTCCCGCCGTTTTCTCGTTTGTTTTGTCGTTATTTCCTCCATTTTCAATTTGCTTTCCTTTTGTTCTGGGAGTTATTAACGCCGACGAGGCGACATCCCTTTATAAATATTGTATTACATGGTTTAAAAGAAGAAGTGTCGTAAACAAAGTGATACTACTTGAGGTACTTTAAACTTTTTGTCTTAGAAACAAGTCCCCTTAGATTAATGTTCTTGAGGTGAGAAAATGTAGAAAGAATTAATAAATGTATACTCTTAAACTTGGTGACACTGCAAAATTTGTACCAGGACTTAATAAACTCATAAATAAATAAAATATGTATAAAATCTAAATTGACTTTAATAAAAATCTTGTTCCATTCTCAGAAAAGAGGTTTTAGATTAGTCTGAGAGAAGGGATAAAGTCGCTGTGAAAATATTAGTTTTACGCCGTTTTATCTTCCACAAAACATTTCCGAAAGCTAATTGCACGGAGTAATCTAGTTACAGACGGTCCGTTGTCCGCGCCCAGTCTTCCGCCGTCATTTATTTCTAGGACCCTTCCATTGCCCCCTTCCCACCCTTTTGCTTGTTCCTCGAATTTACTGCTCGTTTTAATTGAAATTTAAAACATAATTCGCAGTTGGCACGGCCCAATTTGCATCCGTCGGAGTTGTACCGGAGAATAAACAATAATTACGAATGTTTTCGTATCTTTAACCGGCTTTTATCAAGTTCTCGTTGAGCTTTTCGCTCGAGAACCCGTCGGGTTGCATTTTTCGTTTAGCCGAGATTCCTTTTAAACGCCTTAAAGCCATTAACAGTATTTTTGTGTTACTGCCCGTTACTCTAGCTAACTTTGTTGTGAATTGTGACGTCTTTGTGGTATAAAGTCGTAGTGCAGGATTTAAAATTGCCGAAACATGACTTGGACGAATATGGAACAAATATGTATCTTAACGTTTACATAAGCATTTCTCGGTTAAGCGTCGAGTAATATTTCATTTGATTTGACACAAAATTAATCGATTTTAACGTTACAATGCCAAGCTCGCTGGAGGATAAATATTTTCTAAATTATTCTTATAAGTTTATGACTACAAAAGTTATTAACACAACAGTATCTACTTGTATTAATCTATTATGTTTATGATTGAACAGTACATGAGTCTACAGTATAATTGGTTTATTAAAATCTATTTTAATCGCAATTACTTCCTACTATATAACTATAGTTAATACTAGTGCATAAAATAAATGTCATACGAAACGTGACATTTATTTTATAAGCGATTCTTCAGGTAACGAGCTCGAAGTGTAATTAACAAGCCAGTTGGTACAATTCCTGCATATAAAACGTGTTTAATTAAGAGTTTTTGTAAACAATCGTTGTGTTATTGTTTATATTAATTTATGTAACGCATTTAATGAAGAAATCTGAGGCTAAGCTTCATTTGCCAGGTATATCTAACTATCGTGCTTTAAATTGAGTTTATTTCCCAAATATAAGCGCTTTTTCTTTTTTTAATAATATTTTTTAAATTAGCTAACACACCATAAATGTCATAGCCACAACATCTGTATCTGAAAATGTGTGAATGATATTCGTCTTAAGGATTTTAATTAAAACTCTGACAGCTCAAGGACATGAAAATGAATGAATGAAATTGAGATCCGATTTTGCCACGTCTCGTGTTTTGAATTACGGTTCTGTGACAGGGTTATGATGGAATGCGAATTTAGAACCTATATACATTAACATATGCGTTTCCTTAGATATATGTACGAGTACAATGCAATCCATCTATATTTACTTACAATCTGGTTTTAATTTATTTGTGAGAATTCTGACGTTCCTATTCTTGTCTTTTCATAGGGCTTGACTGATTTTAATGGTTTTCGTTTGAGAATCATGTGCCAAAGCACTTCCTTCAATTTTTTGTAAGAGATATGGTTTGTTGTCTGCATCACGACTTTTAATTTGCGACATTTGTTATAACTTTTGGTATTTCTACATAAAAAGCTTTAATGACAAATTATTAACCTTTCAGAAACTCAAAATTTTGTTATGTTCATAATTTCGCAACTACCCTGCTAGTCTTCCTGTACAAGTTCCGTTTCCGGACTTCATCATTACTCCACAAAATACAAAATAGCTGAAAGTTGACACGATGCGACCCAGTTCGTGTCAATTATGCCGCCTATCTAGAAAATAGATAGGAGTTTTCACAGCAAATGTTCAAACCAGGAAAACATTTCCCATGCCCGGACGGTTCCCAACGACAATATATCCGGAACCCGGCTGGGCTAGCATGTTCTACTAATGTAGAAATCATGTCCACGATAACGGTATGAATTTCTTCGCTTTCAGTGAAAAATTGCAAGCGATATTGTGGAAAATGGCTTGAGTATAATGTAGATAAGATCGGATGGTAGGCGGCTGGGTTGTCAGCTTTGGACTTCCTGCGCAGAAAATAGGATATAGAATTAGGAGAAGTACAAATATACATAAAGTATAAGCTATTACTGCATACAAAAGTGTTACAAGTTTAGTAAATAGTTGAATACTGAGATGGGGCTTGATTTTATTACGTTTAAGACCTCGTAAAACTTCTTTTTATTACTCTGGTCTGGCGCTGACAGTCTTGTGTTTCGATAATATAAAAAATTTACTCATACATATGAGCTCGTGACTGTTGCAGAAGTGATTTTAAAAGTGGTTTTAGATTTTCTTTGATTATTGTTCTTGGTTGCTAATTACATTACATCAATAAATAAATAAATCTGTTAATATTGTTCAGTACTCTGCGTAGGAGATAAAAAGTTATTAAAACCTTCCTCTTATTTAGGGCTGATTTATAACGTAGCTATTCACACCCTTTTAGTATTATCGTGGAATACCATTGCATACAACTTGGATTCTTCTTATTTATTTCTATTGCTTTCTTCTATTGAGCTTTCGGTATTTACGAGCTTAAATCATTAAATATATCTTTTAGAAAAATTCTATCGGCCTTGGCTCACGAAAAAAAAAGTTAAAACCGAAGTTTATTTCCGCGAAGCGTTTGGGAAATGCTTTTCAACGGGTACTTGATCTTTAAAACGATTTAGAAAATCCCAGCGTAATTTCGCAACTGTAGCGAGATATGGGAATGGCATGAAAGAAGATGTTTCTGAAACCGTCGTCACCTTAAAAGGACTTGAAAACGCAAGTGGAGCTTGATTTGTATATTCCATGGCTATAGAATCATAAGTGCTTACAGTACTCGAGGGTTAGGATTCAGGCGCCGCGACTAAACTGTTTTTGTTTAATTCTAACGAGTGACGGAGAGTCTTTTTAGTTTTTAAGGCACATTTCCATTAGACACAATTTTAAGCGGTGAAATGTTTGAAATTTTGTACATTTGCATTTTACAACAGAATTTTGATTCTGCGAATGTCATCACAAAGAAGGAAGTATGACCTTCGTTTTATAATTCGGTTGCTACGTTACTCAATTCTTTATCCACCGCTTAATGTTTTAGCAATTGACAAATTTGAACAAAAGCCGATTATATTAGTTTTAAAATTACACTAATTACAATCTGTTTGTTAGTAGTTAGTAACTATATAGTCGTTTGTTTTAATAAATTTTGGTGACATTTATGTTGGTGCCTTCTCTTACGACTTACATTTGTGTTTAGATCGTATAAACCTAAACGTACCAAAAACTTTTAACATTCCAAATTGATTCTCAAGTAAAATGTGCTCATCGACTATTCTCTTTAAGACGAGACACCCTTCAACATCTGACCCAGTCACAGGGTCACAGGATCATTGAACCACCTAGAATAAACGCTACATGGTGTAATACTGTGTAATGTAATATCATTGTTATTAGGCCGTTCAACTGCAAGTATTCCAAAGATCTCATTATAGAAACAGTTACACGTTCCGGTATCCTGTTCGCCTACTTGCGACCGGTCGTAATTGCCCTCGCATTAACGATATCGATATGTTGTCGACTCGATACCGCTGATACGGTTCGCGCTAGACCTTGAAACGAAATAATATCAAAAGGAAGTGTTAACTGCGCTAAGTTCCTAGTTCGTACATGTAAAGTATTAAGGTTTTATTGGTTATTATGATTTGACTTTGCTCATTTGAGAGTTTAATCTTGTCTTTTCGCTTATGTCACTCATGGATTTGGTTATATCATCGCCGTCAGAGGTTTATATTGGAATTTAATAATACCTCTCTATCCAAATCAGAATACAGTAGCATGGTTGCTGCTACCTATCAGTCAGACATAGAAATCAACGTACAGTGGGATAATTTACTAACGTGACAATGCGGCTTGAAGTCGAGCCAGAATTTATTTAGATGATAACATGAGTAGTTCCACTAAGAACCGCGCAAACACTAAAGGCGCTAGATGTTAACTCGTCGCTGGATCAGCGTCGAACTGGTGGTCGTGTTTTTAGTGTATAAGCCCCCTTGGATCAATTGTAAACACATCTGAAGTCTTATCCGATGTTTAAAATCTTAGTATTAAGCTGAATCGCCGTGTGGAAGTATCTGTCTCTTACCACACATTTTTAAATCAGAACTTGTACCGCTGCGTTTCTCAGTCAGCCAAATCTGGAACTCTCCATTGAGCCTGCTGCCCTCGATCAGTATGTCGTCATGTCAATTGATGTGACATGGAGAGTGAGAAAGAAAGAGAAAGGCGTATTGAGAGGGTAACCAAGAGAATGAAAACAAATGAGAAGGAAGGATACCTGGGCGAAAAGATACAACATGGACAATTGTTGATGTAACAGGAAAATGTGTGGCGTGCGAAATAAATTGTAATGATCTGAAAACTGAATCATTGCACTCAGAATATAAATCATCTTTCATCATTGCTGTTATATGGAAGAAATAGGTATGGCTGCGGACTTTCCAGTCAAATCACAAAGGGTTGGGCCACCGACCGCATGTAATGAAAACGGGTAAAAAATGTTCCTCGCCCTCACGTTACATGGAAAATGAAACGTTTGATCAAAAGCCTCAATTTAGCCGGAAGCGGGAATTGGCTGCAGCAAATTGTGCGGCCAATCGTTTTCCATCAAACTAAAACTTGCCTGACTCTCGCAGGAGTGCTGTACCTGGTCTCTGTGGTTTTATCGTTCATGCTTATGTAAACTAGGGGTGTTGATATCAATTTTTGGATCTGGATGTGGACTCCGTACTCGCGGACTACAGTGCATTGTAAAATGTTTATTATCAGCGTTTGGGATTTAATTAAAATATTAAAAAATAGTGATAATAAACATCAACAATCTCATTAAGGCATCACTTTTGTGGCAGATTTTTGGAACTTAAAATATAAAATTCGGTTAGATACAATTTCGAATTTTTTTTTTTCACATATTCGATACTTTCGGTTACGGTTAGCTGTATAAAATCCCTGATGGGCTTGGGATGAACTAACAATGCAGCGCAACTACCAATCCCTATGGATTGAACTGAGTTGCTTTGAACGTTTTCCTGTATATTCGGTAGTTACTGGATAAAGGGTATGTTCGTTTGTGACTACATGACAAGCTGCTTAGTCTTTATAATATCCGATCAAAGGTACTTAATTTTCTCAGAATAGTTCTCAGGGTCCGTTTGCATTTCTTGTCTTGATTTTTAATCAGAAATCTAGAAATATCTGATGGATTTTTTGCACCTTTTTCAAAAAGCCCAACGTCATAGCGTCCAACTTCAGAAGGAATTTATTTAACGCACACATTCATTGCGGGTTTAAAAAAGCTTTTACTTTCGCTATTTATTTAGTCTTTATTTCAACTGTAAAAACAGAGCGTATAGCTTTGTGTTCTGTACTCACCTGGTTTGATTGTCCACGTGCATTACCTGACGCGTCCGTGTACACAGCGCCTCGAGCGCAATCCACTCGATCCATTAACGGACTATCCACCTAATTAACACACAGTCCAGTCTGTTTAAGGAATTAACGCATTTTAGCTGTAACGTTCGATTGTTTTAAGTAGAATCAACAATTAGATTTAGACTGTCTACACCTAGTTCCTTTGTTACTAATTATTATTGGTACAGCATGAAGGAATATATTTTAGGTACGGATGAAAAAAAAAGTCTTAATTAAAATTGTCTTGCAAAGAGGATATAGATTGCGATACTAAATTGCAGTTTGGTATAATAAATAACTAGATGATCCCCGCGGTTTCACCTGCATTTGAAAAGTAAATCAATAAACATGTCGCGGTCTTGACACGGCAATAAAACAAAACAAATGTATCCCACGGGAACCGCACATTTTCCCGGGATAAAAAGTAGCCTATATG
>DWPV01004194.1:0-13958 GCA_018251915.1 Urbanus proteus proteus
CGTGCTTCCCTAGTCTAGGTGTCAACGTCATATTAGACAACTGCCACCCGCACCATGCTACAGCGCACGGGCTATAGGAATTTTCTCAAAAAGATCCCCAAAATTAAAATTTTCACCAGCTTGCAGTATGTCAACGGGTCTATGTGCTGTTTGACAGTTTCTTCAAATTTTGAGAGGAGATAGAGTTCGGAATAGTCTACAAAGAAACTAAATCCAGGAGGCAGGTACGTATCAGCTTTCTTCAACGAAGTGATTAAGCCAACATGGCTAAGATGTGTTACAATGAAGAATCTTTAAACTAGATAACTTTAACAAAGCACTTGCTTTATTGTCAAGCGAACACAATAAGGTATTTTACTAAAGATTGCAAGGAATCAGCTAGTCGGTATGATATATGGAGACTCTTAGTCTGCAACAGAGTGGATGGTTGAAATTTTCTCCAGAAGAACGCATGTTTTGACGGAGTGCCAAGGAATTTTCAAGAGACAAATTGTTTCAACGAAATTTTGATCAAATTCTTGAACAATATTATGTAGATAAAAATTCCGTATGCTTACCAAGTAATATTTTAGGTTAGTCTTTAGAAGTAGCTACGTATAGGTACTAATATGAGTGAACTGATGATGGGAGTCCTACCTCCCATCCTATTTTGGGTTAATGGGTGAACTAAATGCTCTTTTCGTCGTTATCTTTACTTTCTTATCTAAACCGTTTAAGCATATCAAGAGTAACACGTAATCGGACATAATTTCGAAATATCTGTAATGCATGCCGGAGAATCAAGCTTCGAACACCCCACTTATCGAAGCATTCGTATATGCTATACCTAATGCTTATTTAATTGCAATTTTATTAAAAAAAACCCTAACATTGTATAAGTACCGTTGATCGTAGCTTTGTAAAGTCCGCATACGGACAATGCGACATTTCCCGAATTCATTTTACAATTGCACGAGCATTGGAGACGATCCATCTCGCTTATCAACGTTGGCAAGCACCTGGTCGGACGAAGCGGCCACCGCACTGCGTAACAACCTCATTATTGTGTACTCACACATACGAGAGTTTAAAGTTGATAGTTTTGCTGATGGGTTTCATAATATTTCAGTGTTGTTTACAGAAAAAAAATCTATCTTTCTTTAAAATTGAAAATTACTCGTTATTGAAGAGTGCAATTTTGTTAACCGTTATTTGATTTGTGTTCTTGAAAGCGATGGATCAGCTCGAATAGTTATCTCCCTTACGTCAGATAAGAATACTGAAGCGCTTGACACTGTTGTTATTAGACAGAAATAAAATTTAAAAAACGCTTTCTACACTTATAGCCCCACAGTAGGACTTCTTCCTGTGTCGTGACACACAAATACTTGGACTTGGACTTCCATGGACACACAAATACTCAAACACCCAGACCCAGAACAGAAATATAAATTCATTTAGACGTCTGTCTGGCCGGGAATCGAACCAGGGACCTATTGCGCGTCAGACCGGTATGGCAACCGTTCCGCCACGCGGGTCGTCGAAATAAGTGGTGCCTTCTGAGTCAAAATAGGATCTTCCTACTCGTGCAATCGTAAAGATAGAATGTACCTTTACGATTGCACGAGCATTGGAGATGATCTATCTCGCTTATCAACGTTGGCAAGCACCTGCTGGCCTGACAAAGCGACCACCGCACTGCGTAACCTCATTATTGTAATGCCCATAGATACGAGTTTTGCGGATGGGTTACACAATATTTCTGTACAGCATCTGTTTTGTTTTAAATTGAAATGGACCAAATTCATCAGCAATACGTCAGAGTGTTTCAAATTGAAATGTAATTCAATATTTTATTTTTATTATCGGTGGTTTTATGTTTTTAAAAACGACATTGTTCAATGTTATACATATTTAGAGTTGTGTGAATTTTAAACTGTAGTTCGCATGACTAAATAATCGATTATATTCTAATAAACAAATCACTTATTGTATCTTAAAATCTGTAGATACAACAAACTTCATATTTTATAACAGGTGATCCTAAAGTTACTTTAAGAAAATTCTATTCAAACTGCACATGAATACACAAAGTAGGTACGTTCGTATTCTATTAAATCCTATCCCGGAATGGGCAAAATTGGACAAATCGGCGATCGGAAGTTGGAGGACGGCCATTGTCTTCCGGAAACGAGAGGCGCGTGAGGGGCTTCTCCGGAAATGGCATGCGACCGGTTAGCTTACCTGTGTTGATCTGTGATAAAATGATCGCTGATTTCTGTTTGTATGTAAAGTTAGTACACTGATGTTCATGATTTCAAAAAAACAATTTTTTTTTCTCAATTCATATCAAAGTATACACGATACCTATATATAACGAAAATGCAATTTAATAAAATCTGTCTATCGGTCTGTTTAGCTGAGGTCATCTTCTAAACGGCTGGACCTCTTTTGACGGGACTTTCACTGGAAGATAGCTGAAAGTCTAAGACGTAACATAGGCTACTTTAATATAGGAAAAAAGCATTAGCACGCCACGAGCATGCGGCCGCCGTCGCGGCAGAGCGATGTTACCTATGTTGAGATATGTGTTCTCGTTACTTTTTTTAACGCTGGTAAAACCGCGGTGTTCAGCTAGTATAAAACCTTACTTACAGAAACAAGTCACACAATTAATCAAATGCTAGCGTAGTAAAATCTAAACGACTTCGACAACAAACGCCCGTATTCCGAGCGCTAATTGTCGCCAGAACGTTTTATAGCTGTTTTAGTATCGAGAAGTTCGATTATTTTAAACTTAGGAGTTTAATCACACTGCTGCCGAGTCTGACTAGTGATGTGCCTCTCTTAAAAAAACAGTTTTTCTTTTAAGGATGGTAATAATATTCGTGATTTGAATATTGAGGCAATATCGTTACTAAGACTTCTCTTCTTCCTTCTATTGTGCAGGATAATCACTGTTCTGTTCTGATTTGAAGGGAGACACATAACAAGGCGCTTAGTTCAAATGGACTTCTTATGCATCTCTTAGGAGCTCGGATAGGAATTTGATTGATTCGGATTGATATTCGAGTCCTATTTGATTTCGAATTTCCATAGACGGCAGTGAGTACTTGTTAACAAGTTGGAACGAGTATTTTCGTTTATTTGTAGGGTTTTAAAAATGTAAACTTTAATGATTTTATTTAGACAGCTTGATAGACTTAGAACTAAACTTTTCACTATACATACTTTTAGAGACAAGTATTAATCAGTACCTAGTCATTTTTAATTACTTTTTTTTCTCGTTTACATCTACGAATACGAATAAATAAAACAGAAGTGTTTGTTTGTGATTTCAAAATAACAATTATTTACTCAATGCATATGAAAGTATAGGCTATACTTATAACGAAAATGCAGTTTAAAAAAATGTCTATCTGTTTGACTAAAGTAATCTCCTAAACGGTTTGACCGATTTTGACGGGACTTTCACTGAAAGATAGCTGAAGATCTAAGGCGCAATATAGGCTACTTTAATTTAAAAAAAAAAACATTAGCGCGCGCCACGCGCATGCGGCTGCCGTAGCGGGAGAGTAGGGTGTTACCTATGATTAGATTTGTATTTCTTTTTACTTTTTTAACGCAGGTGAAACCGCGCAGATCAGCTAGTATACAATATAAATATATCATGTTTTACTTATATTATAGTTACATAGTACAATATAAGAACACATTTCTGGGTACATACACTTCGTCATTCGTTCGTTCGGAAGTAATTAGGCGGTGCGCAAGTTGGCCGATAAAATACTTTCTTCATCAACTTAATGGAGCGGCCGTTGATTCGCTCGTTTGCGGATCGCTACGTCACTGTTATTGTTTACGGAATAGGTGTGTTTGGACATGTTTTCAAGTTATCTTTGTATATTGTATATACATTGTGTACGGAAATGAAACCATTGTATGTAGTTTTAGATATGTGTAGATTGTATGTCTAAACAAATAAATAAAAATAAATTGTCATATTGTGATGTTAACATAACAACTTTTTAATAAATTAACTTTGTAATAATTTAACTTTTTACTACTTTAACGCGGGTGAAACCGCGGGGATCGGCTAGTGTATAAAAAATAAAATTGCATGTTAATACAACTTAGATCTAGTCTCTTTACAAAACACCTTAGTGTATTTCACCGTAATATTTTTTAGTCTGTGAGTATGCGTAATTGCTTGACGACTCGGTGGCGCAATCTATTATACCGACGGTTTCAGGTTCGATTTGATCTACAAGCAGTTATTTTAGTGATTTATTTATGTAAAAATATAACTAAAATATACATTAAAATATTAGCTATATCTCTAACTTAGAAACAAAGTGCCATATCCCTTAAAAAAATGACATAAGAGGCAATTTCTGAGTACATACATTTAATATGTACTTGTTCATAAACGTATTAAGAACATTGACACAGGAGGGTCAGAAATAAACAATGAGCTCGTGCATCTTATACCATCGTAACGTCTTCCTTCCTCCTCTGCCTCCTCAGGTTTCCATTGTCTCGGTCCATTCTACCCCATTACCCCCTGATAACGCCGCGATCTTACCGCCCCGCTGCACTCAAACTAACTTGAGAATTATCTTATGAATTCATTGTCAAATATTATTTTAAACTTCTTGTAGAGTTATCATTTTTGGAAGCATATTTTTTGTAAAAAAAAGGAACAAATATGTTTATGATTTGATTTAGTATCATTAGCCACTTCTATCTCTGCCTTAAACCAATTATGTCTACTTTAATCAATGGTTTAAATTTCAAAGAAGTTGCAAGGATGTAAGTCCAACTTCAGGTAAGACTTTCATTCTATTGTCACTGATTCCAAATATCTATAGGCAGCAATGATTGCGTACCATCAAGTTAACTATATGTTCGCTTACTTTTTTATATTATGGAAGTAGAAAACGAGCATGCAGTCTACCTGATGGTAAGTGACCACTGCCACCCATGGACATCTGTAATCAACCCTAGATAAGATCACAGTCCTACCTGAGGTCAGCCACAGATGCATTGCTAACCCTGTGGACTAATTTGGAACGCCTCGGATAAGTATGTCTCCCTAACCAAGCCCTAGAACAATATCTTAAAAAACCTACATAACAAAATTTTAGAAGCGTGAGTTTATGTAACACCATAATAATCTATACCACACGTATTCACACACGACTTCCTCAAGTTACACAAACATTCTTTATGGCAAAAACAATGCTTATCTCGCCAATAATTCACGGGTGACAATAAAAATGGCGGAACATAAACAAGGAATAACCAATATAGATGCGGGAACGACCGCGCTACGATAGGATTCGAGGAAGTAAGAAAATATGAGATTTGTCGTGAAAATGTGGAAAATCTATAATTTTGCAAAATAGTGACCGAAATTTCTGCGTGATACTCAAAAAATAAAGTTTTCGAGTATCTCGCAATTTAACTAATAAAAAAATCTTACTAATAAATAATTACTACCTAAATGACTTAAAGAAACAATTACTAAATGATAACGAAGCGGTTAACTAATTCATTTTTTTACTTACTTATGGAGGTACTTTTTAATCTGGAAGATCTCGGATTCTTACCTGAAAGAGATAAAAATAATATAAGTATTGTTTTATTAATCTAACAATTACGCCACTAATGTTATAATTTAATAATATTACGGCTTGAGCACTTAACATCGTGTGATTCCAACTTGTTTGTTAATTAAATTCAATAAAAATATATCTATCATCATTTTAGACCTATTGCATTGGTCTTCACTAAGAAGGAAATATATGTAGACGATATATTTAGGTACTCAGCAACTCAAAGTTTATAAGTACAAAAATAATGATCCCAACTCGTAACAATGTAAACAAGTTCCTAATCCCGATTCTTTGAACATTACGGTATCTAACAGCCTAACGAGAACCGCGGGCTGTTGCCGCATTAAAAGGAAAAGAAAAATAAAATTCCACAAGAAACCATGCCCGAGGACAGTATCACAGTTATCTAATTCCCATAATATGCGTTACTTGTCAAACTTCGCCGATAGGGCGTTATGGGGACTTTGTTCCCATGGCACGCTTTTTTCGCCGATTCCGTCAGTTTCGGGTTGGTATTACGTCTGAGGGTTACATCGCCTGCGGATATGAGAATATATCTGATATTGCATAACCGTAGCCCCATAATATAAAATTTAATGGTGTTTAGAATATTCATATTTTATTTATCTGAGTATAAAAAAAAACTGAAGGTCACCCATCCAAATTTTGACTTCGATCGTTGTTGCTTAACTTTGATTTTGTAGATAATACTATGTAGACGGGTTGCGGAGCTACGAATCATACATACAAGTAGACACAACAATATCATATACTTAAGTGCATAGTATATTCAGTCTATTAGGCTTTGATTACCGATGTCGAAGGGTTAATGACCTCTTAAGACACGAGCCCCTTTGCTCATTCTATAACATTTAACTATAGTTATAGTAATTTAATCGCTATAAACTAAGCTTCTGCTATACGATATTTAGTGCACTTGCCTCACAGACATTTCGGTAATTTTTATTATATTGTCAGAATTAATTTTGAATTTGAATTTCGAATTTGAACAAAAAGTTTTGTTCCGTGGCTAATAATGTCTTAAATTAAAGGGGTTTCTCGTTATATCAAAACCACGATTTATATAAAACAAAGAACAAATTCGTCGCTGTTTCAAGTCGCATTCCTTGAAACGGTACCTTAAGAAAACCTTTCTTCTTTTCAACGTGACAGAAACATTTGAAAATGACCTTTATCGTTTAGGTAACAGCGCATACAATCGCTTATTGTGTCCTTTGCTCGTTGTTTTTCAGTGCATAAAATTGTTTACAGTTCTTGGCAACGTCTTCAAAGGAGTAAGTTGGCTGTCGGATGGTCTTGGGCGGCACTTTTTTTTGGATTCAAGTTGTCTTGTCTTTAGCCTTTACTTGATCAAGTGGTTCTGATATAAAAGTAAATGGGGATAAGTGGCTATTACTGTTCACTATAAACTTTGTTATCAATCCTGCAACATTGTTATTCTAGACCTTAAACATTTTAAAATATTAAGATAGATACTAAAATATAGTCCAGGTTTAATTTTAGGATAACAATAGGCCACATAAGAAAGCACGAATTCTTCCATCTCTACTCTACTTTATCAATTTTTCCTTACCTTTACCAAAACTACCAAAGAATAAAAAGTAATAATGACGAGTGTCTAAAAGCCTTTGTAGTCACATGACACAACAATAGATTCAACGTTTTTACTTAACAAGGATATTAGCAGCAAATGGCCCAACGGCCACTTGGTACAAGCTTTGCTACATTTTTTGCCACAGACCGCAAAAACTGTTCCGGACGGACGTGAGCCGGCATAATTAATGTGAACTCCGAACTACGAAACAAATTGTGGACTAATTTCCGTGACAGGAGTAATAGTTTTTTTGTCATTTGTTTTTTTTTTCGCTAGTTTATGTTAGTGTAGTTGAATAGAACTATTAATTTATTTTATGAATAGAAAAATCGACGCTTTTGTCTGTCATTTCAAATGCAATAGTTTCAAAATTATTTGCAAAATAGTTAAGCTATAAAATAAAAACAGTGTAAAGGAATGAACACAAAGACGAAAGTTTTAATCTCAGCTGATATATGAAACAAAACTATAAAAATGTTCTCAAGGGTTCCTCTTTAGTTCTTATGTATATTTTGAGTCTCGCTCAAACGTTTTTATTACAAACATTTAAATTAAATACCTTTTTTTCATATCATACTTGGTATTAAAAAATGACCACAGAGTAAGCTCAAAACATCTGCTGCAAAGCGACTCATCCCTACATACGACCCATATTATCTCAGAAGATTCATACAGGCGCTCGCAACGCAATCACAATGGCACAGGGAAGATTTAATTTGTCCAACTAGATTAGAACATTGTTTCCAACATATGTACTCGACAAGGCGAGGGTAAAAAACTTAATTTGATTTGCTCCATACTCCGACGTACAACCCCGGAAACTAATTCGACTGTTACAATGAAAAGATACCAGAATGCATACCTTGTTTGCAGAATGCTAAAGTCGCAAATGCGTTCACTGTTCGAGAGTTGGTGGCGCTAGTAGTCGACGATCCTACCCACCTATTTTTTAATTCTGTTTCCAAGTGAATGGGGTTAATTTTATGCTCTGAACGCGAGTGCTTCAAACGTTAAATGGCATATTCAGAAGGTCGTCACGTAACTGCACGTAACTGGGGTTCAATGGAGAAATTTTAGCCGATTCAGATGGATTCCGGTTTGTGGCGTGTTTTTCAATCTTTTGAGGTGTAAATTAGCAAGTGAAATATCAAGTGAAGGAACTTAAAGGGTTATAATGCTTTTATACTTGATTTTTCTTTTTTTAGCAATGCAGTGAAAAGTAACAAAGGGGAAATATACGTGAAAAGGAAATTTTGATAAGACAATTATAATACGAAAAGCATTTTAAGCAACCTTTTGTATTTCTAATTTATTATTAGATAACGAAATATGATTTACGATAACAAACTCATAATGTGTAAAAAATAACAAAATGATAAATTTAATTACGAAGAAAAGAGGTCTGTTCCGCCTGTTACAATATCCTTGATTAGAAATCTTATAGAAAAAATCCTTTTCACCATAAAAGCCTTCGTCAGCCACCTGTGCCGTACAAAATGCCTGCGTCAGCTTTATCGAGTAGCCGATAATACCTGACCTTAATATATGATTCAAGACGCCTGGCTATGAACTTCAAACGTCCAGTATATGTAGAGCTCTCATCTAAATGTCATGGAAACACTTTAATCTGTATAGTCTCTGTATCCATGAATGGATTATACATAAACAGATTAGTATAAAAACACCAAAACTCAGAATAGGTACCTAAAGTTTTACGTAGTGGGGGTTGAAAACCGGATCCAATATGTTCCAGACTGATATGATATGCCTCACGCAAGTAGTAAGATTAACATTTTATTTTCTAGCGTTTGGACGTCTATTGTATTAAATACATATTATAGGTAGTACTATATCGAAAATGACAATGTAAAGATTTTAAAACGACATAATTCACTTTTCTTAACTACTGTATGACAGAATTAAGTATGGCTGTAATTCTTTAAGAGTTCTACAATCTCTTATTCCACCGTAGCAATAATTTAATGTGAAATCTAAGAATTAAATACCTTATACATAATCACATCTCTAAAACACATATATCAAAGGATCACGATTCATCTGACGTCTTACATACGAGCCACATTTATTTTTAAACTTTTTTTCTACCACATTTCCATTACCTAAAAATAATATCTACAGACCTTTCTACACACTGGATCCGTGTATTACACGAATCCGCTTACGTCAGCTTTATCGGGGTATTAACGGCTGACCTTAATTCTCGGCTCGAGAGGCCTGGCCTCAAGATGTTCTTATGGACCTCTGTCTAATGCTCAACGATCATCCAGCATTAAGTGCAGGGAGGGCGGGATGAGTGGGCGTTACTGGTTAGCTGCAGAAAGTGTGATGTGTGCCTTTGAGTTATATTGAGAAGTAGTAGTTTTTTTCTAATTTTAGATATGTCTGAAGATATTTAAGACATTTTTATAAATAAAATTTTATAACCAATATTTTTTTAACATCACTACATACATAATACTTATGTAGTATAGAACAAAGTCGTTTTCCGCTGTCTGTCCCTATGTATGCTTAGATCTTTAAAACTGCGAAACGGAATTTGATGCGGTTTTTTAATAGAAAGAGTGATTCAAGCGGAAGGTTTATGTGTAATTTAACGCGTGCGAAGCCGCCGGTAAAAGTTTGTAATTAATAAATTTTCAGTGAACAAGAATGATAGTTGCTGATGATCAGCGCCACGGTATACCTCACAGTGGCATTTATGCTGAGGGAGCATCTTTTCCGGGATACAGTATACATTCTGCCTGCAGGGGTACACTGTATTCATCTTGGTATGCATAGTTTTTTATTGTAAATTTGTAAATTCACTTTATCATAGTATAATTCTCCTTGTTTCCCTATTCTATCATAAACATAGATATAATGTGTAAAGGAATAAAGTTTTCTTTCTTTCCATTATTTTTTATATAGTCGACATTTTATACCGAATCAATTTCTTAAAAAATAATATTTTTAATTAAACGCCGTGTTAAACACTTCGTTTTAAATATTAACAAACAATCTATATACTATATGAATCAATTCTTAATCATTTAATCTTTATTCATTCAAAAGTAAGTTTTATTCAGTAACTTGGATACGGTAAGGAGTCACACCATGACCAAACCTTTACACACGGACGCACGGACGAGTAGACACGGAAAAGGCGGGGTATTTAGTCGATTTTTGGGGGAAACGCTCCCATTTCGAGTACATGTGTACACATTTATCTCGTGGGGATAAAACAAGCGGCAGGTTCAGTTGATCGTAGCAAATAAAGGTTCTATCTTGGGAAGTACATTTTAAGATGCCGTTAGATATATGCCATTACTCTGAATGGAAATGTAACAACCTATAAAAAGCTGTCTGAGTTTGGCTCTAAAATATAAAGTATTGTAACATGGTTTAATTTTAGATCAATTTTCTTTTCGTTAAAGGTTTAATCAGGATAGTTTGTAGTAAAGTTTTGGTTCATTAAACCCAATGTTTACGCGTGGTCTTGTGATAAATTAACGATAGCTTTATACGTTTATGTATATTACAAAGATCAAGTCCTAATTTTTCACCATTATCTCAAAAAGCTAGTAACCAAAAATCAAACTTTAAATCAAAATTTCATACAGTTTAGGATTCAAACGAGATTCCAACGGCAACCAAAGCAGACGTTAGGAGCATTGTCTCAATTTTCGTTTACAAAGGGCAGACAAGTAGCGCCGAATAGAATTCCAATTGCTACAATTTTATTGCAGCGAGCATTTTTGTGATCGTCTGGTAACTGTCAGTACCGCTTATATTCTAAAGCATCTTGATAAAGCATTTCCCATTTGGATTCGCGTCGTACGTGAAAATCCTAAGACGCTGAGTGAGGCTGCGGTCAGGGTACCCTTTGAGGGCCCTCCAAACCATCCAATCTAACTCGACCTCACTTAAACCAACCGCACCTTTTTGCTACGATCAAAAACAACACCACAAGCGTGGAGGTGGAGGTCTTGTTATACTGGCGATATGTAGACATAGCCACTTTACGTGGCCCTGTTTAATGCAAGCGCGGCCACTATAAACAGACCTGTCGTGACGAACTAATAATACGCCAAGAAATATCTTCCTACGTTGGTACCTGAAGGACCGGTAGCCAATTAAAGAAGACCCCTACACTGAAGTGGTGATATTTACTGAAGAGGTCTGTTCTATTGGTACGTGTAATGGATTACAGTCAATAAATAAGTGGCATGGGTATTATGTCTGAACGATGGCAGGGCTTCATTTGAGCCGATTTCGGCGGAATTTTGGTTTTCCGACTGGTTCAATAACGGGATAATTAATTAGATGTGTTTGTGTAACGCACTTGATATAAATGAGTTTTGTGAATAGTTCTAGAGTCCGTGGCACTGAAAGATTAAGCCTAAATGACAATTTTAATTGGAAATCGAGTTTGAAGCGATAGATAGGTTGTTTCAGAATGTTTTGTCGCACATTTGGTGAACTGAATCGTTTGTAATAGAGTAATAAATAGAGTTATAAATATGTTGTTTTGAATCAATATCATTTTGTAAACTCATTTTTTTTATTTGTTTACCTAGGAAACCATAACACAAAAAAAAGAATACCATAACTCAAATGATTTTTTGGTTATTGATTAGTTCGGGTGTACAGTTGAAAACTATACAGGTGAATTTTTCGAGTGCGAGTGGACGGTGAAAACCGAAATGTAAGGATTAGCGAAAAATGCTGAAAGGACTTACGAGGCTGATTTTGATAAAAATAAAATTGTAATTAAATTTTTAAAAATCTATTTTCCTAACAAGTAATCAAAAGGGAAAGCGTTCATTTTGACAAAAAAATCACACCCTGTGTTATAGTGCCATCAGATGGTATTGCTTTACAGTATTAAATTCTGGAAACTGTTTGAACTATGCATGTTAAACTAAAGAGACGGTAACCCATTTTTAAGAAAATGCATTTTTCCGGTACATTTTTACCGTACAATGTATTTTTTATTCCGTAAAACATACTTACATAACTCTAAGGGCGTTTTCCAATAGGTACAAGACACGACACAAGGACTACATACGACATATCGTTTGTTTAGGTCTTTTTTATAACATGTAAGTAACAAACGAGCTTACAGTCCACCTGATGGTAAGTTGCCACTGCCGCCCAAGGACATTTGTAATCAACCCTAGATATGATCACGGTCATACTTGGGGTTGACCACAGATGCATTGCTACCCCTGAGGGCTGAGATGGAACGCCTTGGATAAATCTGTCTCCGTGACCACACCTATTGATTGACGTCGAATAAGAATACTATCGATTGACAATCGTATATAATTCTCTCTAGTATATATCAGTATGATATTTTTAACTAGTGTTTAATTAAACATATGGTTGCAGGTACCTATTACCAAATCATATGCTGCTCACGCTCGCCGAGGCACTTCCCCGCGAAATGCAAGGAGTGAATGCGTGTTGCAGCCCCATGCCGCCCTTCGTCAAGCAGAACATGATCACCATACATAGAATGTTGCTATCGGTACGTATGTATGTTATAAATAACGCTTTCTACAGTCATAACTCCACAATAGGATTTTCTCCGTTGTCTTTGGTATGAAAGAAAGAGACAACTGGAATTGGTACGTGGGCCAGTATGAATAGATGTGCCTACTTAATGTCAGAGCTTGCCGGTCATATAAATTGTGTTTTTCGGGTATCATTCAGATACCTGAAAGCCAGGAATCAAACCCGGAACCCATTGCATGTCAGACTATGTCATTACGATTGACACCATTTATTAAAGGTGTAAATAATACTTATATTAGGATATCTTTCGATACGAGATGTGTGACTACCTCACACGTGTATCCGATTTACCAATAGGTTAACTTGATTTTTATTGACATTCATTAAATAATAATTAAGGAAGTTTATTAGTGCATTCATAGCTTAACTATCTTGCACATCTTTGTGAAAGGCAACCTTAGGATTTTAATGGCCTTAACTTAACATAAAAAAATCATCAAACCTATCACTGATATGTGGTGAAGTTTTACAGGTCTTTAAAGAATTCAATTCTTAAATGTCCATAAATGATTAGCGAGAGTGAAGAAGTACTATCAAAGTGTGTGTTTATTTGTATATTAGTTAAATAATTCCAATTAACGTGTGAATGGTCTTTAAACGTCTATAAATGACTGCGATAGATTAAGATGATCTTTAAACGTCCATAAATGACTGCGATAGATTAAGATATAACGCCGGAATGTTTAAATTGAATACATTTTATATTATCACAGTGTCGCGAGCTACCGCTGGAGAACATCTCGTACCCGAGGACCACGGCGTCCAGCTCCGGCTATCAGCGCAGGCCGCCTCCGCCGCCGGTCTTCTACAATGTTCATGATATGAATAAGCCTGGAATGAGGTAACATACCACTTCTTTTTTAATAGATTGACGTAGAAAATGAGTATTTGTTTATAGTGTGAACTAGCAAATGAGCTGCTGTCCTGATGCTGGTGGTAGGTGGCCACTAGCGCGCATGGACACTTGTAATTAATCCCAAATAAGATAAATGGTGTGTCCCAAATAAGATAAGTGTGTGTGTGTGAAGATAAGTGTGTGATCTGTGGATATCCTCATGTGATACATGAGAATGTCCACAGATGCGTTGCTGCCCCTGAAGACTAAATTGGAATGCCTCGTATAAGTATGTTTCCCGTACCACACCATCCTTTAAACTAGAACAGCGCTT
>DWPV01004195.1:0-13954 GCA_018251915.1 Urbanus proteus proteus
TGTTTTTATTCTAAATTATGAAGGAAGCAATTCTCTCGTCTTTGGAAGCAATAGGAAGCAATTCGGAAGCAATTTTTTGACACTATTTCAGAGCTAAATAAGACTGTTCACCGGCCATTCTGACGCACACGCCACACCCAGATCTGAAGTGGCAGAAATATACACCGGCTAATATGAATCGAAGAAAGGATTAATGACTATTCATTTCATCTTGAGGAAGGAATGCATTTTTGTAATGAGTAATAATTCGTGGCGACCACGTCTAGGCAAAAAGAGCATATGTAGCCCCCCGACCGGGTGGACTGATGACCTGAAGAAGACAGCGGGAAGCCGCTGGATTCACAAGGCACAGGTCCGGTTGGAGTGGCGTTGGAGGCCTATATCCAGCAGTGGACCTCAAAATGCTGATGGAAGGATGAAAAATTCTTATATATATTCGGGTTCGTGATAAGTGTGATAACTAGAGGATACAGAAAACTCAACTCGTTGTCTGTGTACAGTACACCTATTATGTAGTTAAATAAAAACAGATTACAAAATTTCAGTAAGTTTAGGTATCTGACATAGGTACATGCCTAATTAGAGGTATTCCAAAATAAAGTTCCTAAATGTAATATGTTTTATTTGTAACATACTTATGATTGTAAAAATTCACGTCTTATGGCGTATTTTTAATGCACAATTTTATTTCACTGCCGCTGTCGAATTAGTCTATAGTTACGTCAATTGCTCCATATCGATTGCAATTAACAGATTTATTGCCCAATACTACAGGACATTTCAGAATTGAACGAAATATAAAAAGAATCTTGGCAACAAATGCATATTTGATTCCGTGAACAAATTGTTTCATCAGTGGATTTTAGTTGACATCGCCTCTATAATTCTAAATTCTTGTAAACCTAGCAGCAGAATCACTTTCTACTAGGTATATTCAATATTTGCTTACACGAATTGATAATTTTAAATCGAAATTACTATAGCTTATAAAGTCCAATATTACATCAAACGGTCAAGAATATTTTGGATTCAACTCTAGCTTTGAGCATTATAATTCCCACCAACAAGTATGTGCTGTCTTAGCCTATTTTGGCAAATGAACTTAGTAATAGTAGTTTCCATTTTTCTGAATTAAATTAAGACATCTAATAAAAAACTGTAAACTAGATCATTAACTATCCAGTCTGATCTCGTATTTGAATAGAGATCGAAAGCTAATAATATTTTTCAACAATAACTATTTATTAAGTCTATAGAATATCATAAGCAAGTTGTTTGTTCATTTGTAGAGCCAGACATAGTAGTATGTATTGCAACTTTAGTTATAATTGAATAAGACATTATACTTGCGAATTTTCCAGTCATTCGTGGTGTTATGTGAAGAAATGGATAAGAATGACCAATGTATTACTATGACCGTGAATATTATGCGAAATTCACTTCAATTGATATATTTTTTCTTATGTAGTAGAGGTTACTGATTATTTTGACGATATGACTCAAACATCCTTTTGGGGTTATTAGGTGGTGGTTTATTTAAATATTGATTCTAAAACTAAAAATTGTATTTAATACAAAAAGTTTATTGGTGAAAACATGAAAAATATAATAGATTAATGGCTGATAAAATGCAGCAGAAATGTTACAATATTTGTCCATCACAAAAAAAACTATTTTGCTAATAAATGCCTGAAAATTCAGAATGCTATAATAATCAATGATGGGCACAACAAAATGGTTAATGTCAACATTTAGTGTTACTTTGGTAGTATTAAAAGTTGTAGAGGATATCACAAAACCACATTAAAGACACTAACAAGTTTTTTGTGCCCTAATCCGATACAGCCATTACAGTTTGTGGATTCATTATTCATGAAAAATCTAGAATTCATAGTGTTATTTGGGCGCACTTTAACAAATTAATAACTAATTGCATAATTTCAAAACATTCACCATCATGATCTCCATTTCACTGCGGACATGCGGCGAAAGGAATGTTACTCGGGGGCCGACCAGGCTGTAGATTTGATTCTATTCAATAAAGGAAAACACTTTTAACTTAAGAAACCGTAATTTTAATAACTTAAGTTATAAATATTTATATTCATCAGGTCAGCTCGATATCTGTAATCCAGTGTAAATACAGAAATACAAAACCGTCAAAGATGACACATAACATTTAATTTTAGACGGAACGTGAAGGTCCGCTGCGAACGACATTTTAACATTTTTTTACAAGCGACGGCTCGCAACAGCGGCGGGCTGCCCGCGCCGCGCGACGTTCTCGAATGTTACTCGTTTTCTTATAAACACCGATGAGAACAAATGCGTGTGCTGGGGGCGCGGCGCGGCCTAGTTGTCGCCGCCCTCGGCCGGCTCGTCGCCGTCGCCCTGCGTGTCCGACGTCCACAGCGTCAGGTTGTCCCGCAGCAGCTGCATGATCAGCGTCGAGTCCTTGTATGAGTCTTCGTTCAATGTGTCCAATTCGGCGATCGCGTCATCGAACGCCTGCAACATTTAAATACCCGTTACCTCATGCTCCAATTCTCTTGGACTATTATCTCATTTTTCGAATAAATTACAGCCCTTATTTACAAATTTTGAAAAAGGGCGCAATCATGTATAAACAACATTTAATTATTGTCACAACACTTATAAACTTATACGAGTTAAAACACTCCGATGCTGGCTGGATCGAGGATTATGAGGGGTTAATTGCACTGTATATAGTGGCCATGCCAGGATAATATTAATTATGCAAGACAAGACAGCTAACTATGACAATTTCTGATCTCCATGCACAGTGGTACAAAGATGTTAAGTGTCTGGAGTAGTTAGTAGGTAGTTACATCATCATGTCACACTGCAGTTCATTGATCAATTTTTAAACCTGTTTAGCTAAGTGGCACGCTCTCGCAGGTGAGTTGATTATCTCGTAATAAAATACGGAAAAGTTGAGCGCAAGACCGAGCCTGATGGGGTGGGTTGGTTGCATTTTGGCCTTAGCAATGTCGAACGCCTCCTGGTATGCCTTCTGAGAGTCCTCCACGACGGCTGGGGACAAGCGAGTACGTTAATACGCCTAGCGTGCACCCTATCCTCGTGCCAGCCAGCACAGAGCCTATGCGTAACTGACACAAATAATGACCTGTTTGGCGAGCTGACACGCCTTGTCTGGTGAATTTAATATCTCATAATAGAAGACGGAGAAATTTAACGCCAGCCCAAGCCTTATTGGGTGTGTGGGCTGCATTTTCGCCTTGCTGATTTCGAAAGCGTCTTGGTATGCTTTCTGTGAATCGTCTACAACAGCTGCAATATAAGTTTAAGTTAAGACACTGTTTTATAACATCCAATCAAATTATACAATTTTTTTAAGAATATTCATAAATAAAAAATCTAGTAAAAGTTATTATAAAGGGAAATTTTGATTAAAATTAATGGTTGATGATTGAAAAAGAAGATTAGGGTAAAACTTACAATTTCTGGTTTCTCCAGTGGCCACTTCTGCGAGGTACCTGTAGTAATCTCCCTTCATTTTAAGGTAGAATACTTTACTTTCTGGATTACTAGCCTTAGGGATAAGGTGTTTGTCAAGTAAGCCCTGTAACAAATGTTTGTAACTGAGTACTTGCTCTAAAGTAATTAATATCTTACGATAAGACGATTGTAGGTTATAAAATGTGAAGACACCCAGAGAAGTGTTTTCGCGACCTTCTACTGCCCTCCCATCTTAATCTATTTTGAACGTGCACACAGGATGGTAATAAGTCACTATAATTCAAACAAGTATTTCAGGTTGTAGCATTCATATTTCTCGAACACGTGTACATAATAAGTCATCGCGCTTAAAAAACGATCGAATTCAAGTTATTTTGCAACCCCATACCACCCTATGTCACGATATTTTAAGTCAGTCATTGTTCTAGTATTGATTTTGAAGGGTTGCACTTAAATTCGAATTAGTGTGATTTTAAGAAGAGATGTAGCACGATGATTAGAAACGCAGCAATTCTTAATCTTCTCTTAGTTATAATTAAAGTGTATTTTGAGGTTAAATTATTAAAAAAATGAAATAGTCGATGTCTAGGGATAGGGCAACGAACGGAGATGGGCGAGCGGCGCGCGCAGCGACGCGGCGCACTACGTCACCCCGCGCCCGCCCGCCGCCGCCCGCGGTCTACCGCACCCCTGCCTGCGCCCACATGGCTAACCAGCTTTGCAACGCCCATGATTAATCAGAATATGCCAGCTACGTAGGAAATGACCGCGACAACTGAACGCTTGCATCACCCCCTCAAATTGGCACCGTGCAAATATGACGTCACTGGCGTAGGAAGACGGCCACGGACATTAATCTACTTAATTCGGAAGGAATTTCGTAATATCCTCTAATTGCGACGTTTCGAGTCGTTTCATTTTAATTTTTTTTTTCGAAGAAGGAAAAATGTCAAGTCTGCAAAAGAATACACGACGCGATAGTAAAACTTACCAGTACATCGTAGCAGATTTCTCTGAGCTCCTTTTCTACTTTAACCCTATATTCTTTTGCCATCTGTTGTTTTCTTTCCGAACCTTCGGTTTTTTGTTCAATTGATGAGATAACCCGCCATGATGACCGTCGTGCTCCAACGACATTCTTGTAAGCGACGGAAAGGAGGTTCCTTTCCTCGTTGCTGAGCTCGACGCCGGTTTCGGTGACTTCCTTCATCGCGGCCGCCATGTCGTCGTATCGCTCAGCCTGCTCCGCCAGCTTGGCGCGTTGCACCAGTTCCTCCTTGTCGACGGACATCGTTGACGGTGAGAGAGAACTATATTACTGATGCCCCTGTAATAAATGTATAAAATATGAACAACGTGTTAAGTATTTCACGATAACTGGCGCTTCGAATCGTTCCTCAGAAAGACTAATCGTTAAACATCACTTTCACCGAAGTGAATTCAAATAGGGTATGTGAGTCATCATGTAATAATGGCGCACCTTGGATGGAGGCCCACGAGCGCACTAGCGCAATGTAAAAATTCGACGCAGCTCAAAGAGCGACCCTCACGCCAAACGCGACATCGACGCGGCGTCCGTTCGGTTTGACAGCATCTCACAGACTCGAGCGACTGGCGAGGCACACGCGATACAGCCCGCGCCGATGGTCAGCCTGCGCCACTGCGCCACCAGTATCGATCCGCCGACGCGGGATAAACACTCCAGACGAAATACGACTAGCGCGACGCTTGCACACGCCCCTCACCCACCCACCCCTCGCCCCGGCACCCGCGCACCCTCGCCCCGACCCACCCCGCGTGCACCGCACCCGGCAGCCCGGCGCCTCGCGCCTACCTCACACTACCCTTATCTATCTACAACCCCCTGCTCGATATCCTGTTGCTAGGCTCCAATACGCTCCGCCAACTTATTTAATATACATCCATCGCATCTTCATACACTAATTATAGAATGACATTAAGATACTATTATACACTAATTATAGAATGACATTAAGCCCATTTTATCATTTTCCGTTTCCCTTCTTATGTTAAACACACAAATTACTAAATGACTAATCCAGGCTAGACAAAAATTAACCACGACGCATTTCTAGAACTAAAGCACTTCTAGAATACTTAGCTTTTTAAGTATTGAGAAAGAAAAAATACTTTTTCATAGAATGAAACGCACGAAAATGGGGTCCAATACGTAACGTAAAATTGTAAATTTTGGTTGGAGCAGTCAGGGCCACACCCACAAATTAATCATAGGCCTACGAATGTATGGCCGATTTGAAAAAAATTTAGACATCTTTCATCAAAGTTACAACTTTTTACTAAATACATATGAAAGTATACACGATACCTATAACCTATAACAAAAATGCAATTAGAAAAAAATGTCTGTCTGTTTGAGGTAATCTTCTAAACGACTGGACCGATTTTGACGGGACTTTCACTGGAAGATAACCAAAAGTCTAAGGCGTAAATTAAGCTATTTTAATTATTGAAAATGCGTTTATGCGCGCTCCACGAGGACGCGCCTGCCTGCCTTCCCGGGATAGCCTTTTTGCTTCATTAACGCGGGCGAAACCGCGGGGATCAGCTAGTTTAGAAAATTTAACATTTGTAAATACTTGAACATGTTATCATAGCTAATAGCAAAATTAATGGGAAATTGAATTTACTTCAATTTCTTAGCTTGTCTTCAAATGTTTTTGGAAATCAATCACTAGTGGACAGCACTACTACAAAAGATATTTAACTACGTAAATGACAAAAAATCATACAAATCTGTTTTAATAATTTCTCTACCTGCATTCTAGCAAATGTGACATTACTGTTATTGCTGGTTTTTGAAAAATGAAAAGTAGCCGACAACTCTCGGATACGAAGTAATAGAGTTAATAGTAAGTTAACTGCCAAAAAGATGATTTTTACATATGAAGTAGACTTTGACTTTACAAAAAAATTGACTATAAGGAGGAATTTAAGTATGCAATCTCCATCCGTAGTCGAAACTCTTAGACAGAAGGGTAGCCAATTTCTGAAATATTGTCACCACATAGACAGTCATCGACTGACATGAGTTCACAATTTATACTTCCTTCTTTTAGCTATCTGTAGTCAACCCCAGATAAGGCCATAGCCCCACCCAAGGTTGACCACATATATGTTGCTACTCTAAGGACTACGCTGATGACTAAGTTGGATAGCCTTGAGGAAGTGTGTCGAATAAGTAACCACCTATGCATCAAATTAAGAATAAATAAAATGCACCTGGACGATCTGGACAATCAAGAAACTCTTTAAGAAAAATTGATTTAATTGATTTAATATTCATACATTTTATAACTTTTATATAGACAACATATCTATAAAATGAATGAGGTAGAGAGGTCATGTAAGTTGGCTAATGACCAATTATTTAAGTTGATGCTAACATGCCTATTGTGATATATGATATTTAATATGTAGCTACAACACAAATTCATTGGTATCTATAGGAATGCATGAAATACCCAATAAAATTGCTATTCAGAAAGAGATTATGACATAATATTATGTTGCATAATGGGACAAATTCTTTCACATTGATAGATTAGTAACCATTCATAGATGTGAAAGTTCAACCTCATGAACTTATGAAATTACTACTATGACTCTTAGTTTGAGAAGTTGCTTCTTTTAAATATTTAATCTGTTTTATTAATTTTTTATGCACAATGGGGCTAACAGAAATCACTGTTCTTATGTAACATGAACATAGGCATTTAATCTCCCAAATGGACACTAAATTGGCAGGCACAATTTAGGATGACCTGAAGAAGGCGGGTAATAGTATCAGAGCAGTGAAGGCCAAATTTTGTGGTACGCCTCAGTAGAGGCCTATGTCTAGCAGTGGAACAAAAAAGTTTGACATGGTGGGTAAATGCAAAACTGTAAGGGCTCCTACGACTTATGCAGTTAGCTGGTATGCAGACAGCCGAGCAGCTGACCGCAGTAAAAAAAACAGTCAAGTTAAAAATTATTACCGATACCGCATCAAGCAAATAAGAACTAACTTCTATATAAAAACTACTTTCTCACACAATTTTTTGACTGCAGCCAACCGCATGGCTTACCGCATTCTGGCTAACCACATTATGTGTAGGAGCCCTAAGGGATACTGAAAAATGCTGAATGACTTACAAGGCTGATTTTGATAAAAACTAAAACAGCATCATTTTCAAGTCTCTTTTACTGGCTGGGAATCGAATGGATTCATTTTGAAAAAAATCATAAGCTGTATTAGTCAAAGTTACTATCAAATCAAAATTAAATTATACCCTTTTAAGACTCAATGTCTGGATACCAACTATACATGACTAACAAAAGGAAAGGACTCATCTATACAAATAAATAAAATTGGAGTGACTGTTTGTGATTTCAAAATAACATTTTTTTACTCAATGCATATAAAAGTATACACAATACCTATAACGAACGTGAAATGTATTTTTTTTTGTCAGTCTGTCTGTGTATATGGCAGAGCTAATCTTCTAAACAGCTGGACCGATTTTGACGGGACTTTCACTGTCAGATAGCTGAAAGTCTAAGGAGTAACATAGGCTACTTTAATTTTCGAAGAAAGCATTAGCGCGCGCGCCACATGTATGCGGGCCTCGCCTATTTGCGGGAGTGCGGGATGTTACCTATGTTTCAATAAGTATTCCTTTTTACTTTTTTAAAGGGTGTAAAACCACGTGGATCAACTAGTTTTCAATAAAATGCATTTTTATATTAAAATCAAACATCAACAATTCTGATTTTGATCACAGAAGTGGGTTTACCTCTTAGAGCATAGGTTCTCTAACTTTTTTCGTGTAACGCCAACTTTGAAGATTAGTAATTTTGTAGCGTCCCCCATTTTTTTAACTGAAAAACCTCATAACATATTACTCTGACCTTTTTTATGACGTGAGGGAAGTCTCTAAAAAGTCAGTTAATTCAGTTAAGATCGTCAGTGCCCCCCATTTTTTTTCCGAGCTTCTCAGCGTCCCCCTCTAAGTTTCCAGCGCCCACAGAGGGGCGTTATCGCCCACTTTGGGAAACACTGTCTTAGAGCAATGGTCTTATAGACCCAACTAAATTATTAAAGCCAGAACAACATCAATACCAACATGCTGAATCATAGAATTAGTCATACTTAAGGTACTATTTGAGCAAGATCAAGAAAATGAATCAATCATACAAATGATCAACTGATATTCTTGAACTTGGAGCCTCTCAAGTGGAGACGTGTGAACACATTCATCTATAGAGAATCTAGCAACATCCAAGGAAAATATTGTTCTAAATTATGAACAATACCTAAATATAAAATGTATTACTTTTATTTTAATTTTAATTATAAAGTATAAAAGACACATATAATAATGTTCTGATGCAATGATAATGAGTTATTTCAAGTTACTTTACACTTTTTAGAGGTCATATCTATTACAGCAGTGTTTTTCAATCTTGTTCATAGCACTTCGTAGCACAACCCTCATAGTATGTAATTACTGCATGACCCTCTCAGTGTATGAAAACATTTCGCAATTCCCCATAGTCTCTTTTGTAACTCATATTTTATTTTATCTAAATAACGGTTAAATAAACCATTTAAAGTCCATTTAATATTTGACATGAAATGTTTTTGAACAAATTATAAATCAACCTCCCCAAGGGTTCACAGCCCTTAAAGATTCAAAACAAATTTCAACTCCTCAAACAGATTGTGCTCTACATTTGGTCAAAAAAAAATCATTTTTGGATGTCGCCAGATCCTTTCTTTCATCTAAAAAACCAAAAAGCATGATTGATAATAACTTATTGCAAATTTACATGCTACATGTATTTGGGAACACAAATAGCAAAAAAATTGCAAAAATAAAAAAAGGGAATTCCCTGCAAAAAAGAAGTAAATGTTGAAAATTATGTGTTATCTTGATATTATCCCAGTAGTATCTTTATAGGCTCAGTATATTATATTATCGAGTTAACACAAAATAATATCGACACAATATTTAATACCCATGGAGACAAAGAACGATCAATCATAAATCCAATGTTTTTTGTATACACCCAATAATTACATCTTCTAATAGTTATTATCTTTTAATTTATAGTAATAGAACTTATTATGTTCAAGTTTCAATATTATCCACCCGGCAAACAATAACCAGTTACAAGATATATAAATCTGGGAGCAAAGCAGTGTCCTTCGATTGCTGACAATACAAATATAGTAATACACAATTATGGATACAATTACTATCAAGTAATATCACATGGATAAAAATTAAAATGTGACATAGAAGCGCCTATCTAAAGCCATATTTTTAAGGGTAAAAGAAATAGTATATTTTTTTCATAAATAAGACACTGTCCCTTGTGACGTTGTCTCTCAAACCAGGTAGTTGTGATGTTATCACTCAAACTAGTCTACATAGCAAAATAATTTTAACGAGAAATCATAATGATCATTGATTTGATAATCCAAATGTACATTTTGAGCACCACTATTGCATGGCATATTACTTATTTTCATAATTAGGAAAAGCTATAATCATTGGCCAGAGAACCTAACCCTTAATTTTTGTTACATTTAAGCCAATAAAGAATATGTATATAGTATTATTTTAGAATGAAATAAATATAGATGCAAACTCTTGAATTTATTTTATTCTTATTTCATCATAAAACACATCAAACAAAACTAAAAATGCCACTTGATGCTAATTCAATAAAAATAAGCCCAAATTGCTCAAAGTTGAGCCAAAATTAGAGTCTTCAATAGACAAACAATATAATTTATACTTTGGTAAGATTATAAAATATATTACTCATGGATTATAAGTCACTAATGCTTTGTAGTACTTGACCTAACCTTACGCTTACACTCGTGCCTGTCCGCGGGGGCGCCTCGCGATATGACTCAAGCGACAAGGATAGAAGGAACTCGACTACGCTAACTTACGAATTCCGGGTCAATTTTTAGAATTTCCAACATCCTAAATGAATAGCCACATAACGACCAACTTAAGACCACAGTCGTTTCATGACATAAATCGTTATCGAACAAGATAACGGCATGACTGACGGAATACGCACGGTAAAATTACGACGCACTAACCGTCTAACGTGATCATTGATTGCTATACCGATGAAAACTACACGAGTTGGATATAACCACACATAATAGGGTGAAGCGAAAGACTACTACATTGTTGCGATGAACAAAATGTTAATTAAACCAAAAAAAACCTTTTATTATCAGAATTACAGGCACATACCTAATTATCTCAGAGGGTAATGTGCCAAAAGACTCACTTTTACTATCTTCTACAATGAATTGGTTATAACATTACATTCACTACTACAAACTATTTGGTTTCTAGACAATCACTGAAATTACCACTACGCTCCGATTACAAAAATTTGGAATGATAGCTAACCGCACCGCAAGATCGTGTCGCCGGCTCGGTCAAAATGGCTGCTGCAAGGGACACTCCTTATATGCGTCACAGTCACAATTGTGTTGGTACGATTTTTAAATATTAGCACTCATAGAATCACAAAAGGTATCCCACTCGATTAATTTAATACACTTACTTGTTAGAAGGGTAATAAAGTAATTTAGCCAGCAAATTACAACACAATATCAATTTTTCTCTTGCGGTGAACGATACACTACACTGACGGCTGCGGGGCCAGAGGGGAAACAAAAAACGGAACAGGGTTCTCATAGCATGTCCGCCATTTTGAAATGCTTATAGAGGAAGCTCGGGATTTGTAGTGTTGCAATGCAATTTTCTAATCTATATATTGTACCTTTTCTAATACATACATCTTAATAGAGATAGTCGATTTGCTAGAAATTTATATTCCGTACCTTTAAATGTCACCGGAAAGTGATGTTAAACGCGGGTTATTTTAAATACACCCTCGGTGAAATTTATTGTACTTCGCGACTGTAGTATCTGATATCTTCGAAACTAAATGAGATGTTTTCTAAAATATGAGAGTAATATAAATTAATAAGAAAATAATGTTTTCAAGTTATAATTACTAATAATAATTATTTTATATATTTATGTACTGAAAGCTAAGAGTAACAGACGGACATATTTACCACAGAAAAGGGATTTACCAATTATGTTAAATACAAATTGCTGGTTCGCTAGTTAATGAAATATGTTATAATAATGGCTTGCTTCCATAGCTTGCTTCATAATCGACCTGTAACCTTACCTATAAAAGATTGATTTAAAGTTTTAAGTACATATTTGATCGAATTTTAATGTTTGGCGACGTCGAGTGCGATCAGATGATCGCCAAAAAAAAATAGGTGGACAAGTTAAAACCTATGGCCCGGATTATTAGAAAAGTGTATTACATAAATATTAGTTATTAGTTCTCATCTAAACTCAAAAGCGATATGGGCTTTTTGAAATCAGTTACCATGCTGGCAACTATCCAAAATCCTTCCAGCGAAACGCATTGAAACATAATTGTGGTGGTGCGCAGTCGTGAGAAGAAAATATTAGGTACACCTATGTTATTATCCAACTTTTAGCGTCTACGAGACGTGTCGGTTGTTGGCAACCTTACTTGGCTGAGGCTTTAGCTGATATGTAATAATTTATTTATCATTTAATAACTTAGTAACTAATACTGCAGACGATATGGTGACGACCCACGTATCGAAGCGATCACCATAGAAGTGTGATATCGGGTTCCGGGTTCGATCTCGATTCGATCTGTTAATATCTGCTTCAGTATCAACCTAAACTTGAATACGCCTAGATTTCAGTTTTGTTTTGAGTCTTAATCCCTAATAACTTAAGACACTAAGACAGACAAGACACTTTCTACAGTCATAGCCTCACAGTATGATATTCTCTTATATCGTGGGTGCCATGGACACACAAAGACGAACACACAAACACCCTGATATATAATCTCGACCCAGATATATAATCTCAACATTCAAATATGTCTGGCCGGGAATCGAACCCGGCACCCACTGCGAGTCAGACCGGTATGTACCGCTCCGCCACGCTGGTCGTCAAAACTAACGCCAAAAGAACTTCATTTTAGATTTTGTACTCGAGAAAACTATTTTACTAATATAAAAAACACGGTCTAATTTATTTAAACAAAAAATAAGTAAATACGAGTATATACTTTCATGCTTTGAGTTTGCCGGATTTATTACAGCCAAGCCAAGGTCACCTTGATAGAATCCTACAGGTTGGTCGGTCTGTTGTCCAGCAGTTTATTTAACGGACCGTAGACAAATATATACATCCTTGGTCAGGTGATAATATTTACAGTATTTGCGTATAATTTAAAAATGAAATTTTATTCAGTTCACAAGGAATTCATTTATTTTAAATAACTTTTTTTGTACATTAATCATAAATATCATAGACAATCATTGTTACAATCGCACGACCAATTTTAATAATTTATAATGGACTTACCACACCTATTAAATCGAATTGTATGCTGTGTATGCAAATCGTGCTCAATTTTATGCTGCTGACAATAATTAATAAGTTCATTGACAATTAAAAATAAGTGATTAGGATTATAAGTTGGGATAAGTCATTTTGCAAAGCCTAAGTAGTTAGTTACACATAGTTTTTTTTTTATTTGACATGAGATTATATAATTTGAACGCCAATTTTAATGGCCGCTATTGAATTGGACAGAAATTTCGTCGGTTTTGTAATGTCGGTCGTAAGGAAATTGTCCAATCAAATTGAGATGTATGGAATGGTCTTAATAATGACTATGTTCCAGTTATCGACCGTGAAGTCTACAACAGCGACCGCTACGTTCCGATAATGTAAAAGAAGCTACAGGAGTTATGAGTGAAAATTATAAGAAAGCGAATTTAATATAGATGGTCGCTAAAGGTGACGTCATCTAAAATACTGAGCGATCGCTTATGGCAATCGTGGGCCGATCAATGGAATAATAAATTGGACGTTAATATCGTTGTGAGCTCTATCTAGAACTCACCCTTAGACTTTAAAATTGACATTAATTTGGCAATCTCGGATTGACTCAACTCAACTGTAAAGGTGGGCGATCATGAATGATTTCCATAATCGAGATATGTAGTAGTTACTAATACTCATGATCAATTATACATTAGTAGCTAATGGTATTTCATAATCGATTATATTAGTTACTAATTTATATTACTAATCATAGATTTCCATAATCCTAAATGACCATAGACAAATGGCTGATTTTATAAATTCGTTCAGTGTAATTTTGTAATATATATAAAAAAAAAATTGTTACTTTTATGAAAACAAAAATATATCAAAGCAACAACTCTGATTTTTGTCATTTTAACCTTCCCACTGACAATTGTACACATGTGTACAATAAACTAAAACTACCGCTCGCTGGACTATTGTACACATTA
>DWPV01004196.1:0-13954 GCA_018251915.1 Urbanus proteus proteus
CGCGGGAGCGCGGGATGTTACTTATGTTTAAATAAGTATTCCTTTACACTTTTTTAACGCGGGTGAAACCGCGGAGATCAGCTAGTTTTATATATAACATTGTTAAGAGCTACTGTGTTTTATTTTTATAGATGAGGTAAGGTAAGGTACTTCCACAAGACGTTTCAACTTATAGGCGAAACTACGCATCTCTGGTTAACCTTACGTAAAACTCAAATAATAATAATTTTCCCTGAAGTCCATGAGCATCAATTGCCACTCACCATGAGATGAAATGTTTTTTTGCTGCTTTAATATGAGAATCCTTATAAAAAAATATCTTTTCTCTAAATTTATTCTGACCTAGTTTATACCGATTTTACGTCTTATCTAGCCAATTCTTGCAAAGTACACAAAATTAGCTAAATTGATGACTGCCAACTTTCAACTACATTTGTTTACTATGGCATAATTTAAACTAATTTAGATTAAAATCTTTAAATAATCATCCGAAGAATCTCAACCGCTATCAATTATGTCTGGATTGTTTGCCCGTGTACTTATACGACACGCATACTTGCATTTAATACTATTGTAGATTTTTTTAAAATAAATAAACAATTAATTCACTCGTTTACGTGGGCTTCAATTTCTGTTGTGTTCATTTACGTTAAAGTACCTTTATACGTTAGGTATTAAGGTAAGTACGGATTGTGAAAACATGTGCTAAGACCCTTTAAAGTTAAACATATTCATTCCAATCGATATCCGGGGAGCAATGAAAAATGCTTCTCAGTCCTCGTCGACCGCCAATAACTTCAGAAACAGCTTAAAAACATTTCGAATAGTCTTCCTTCCGAACATTTGTTTTTAGGCCCAAAGGGACGGACCCATTTTCTTTGTTAAAATGAAGTAAATTTTAATACAAGTAATAATTTATTTGGAACCAAATAATTTAAGTAAAAGTTTGTAGCTGTTTCTTTAAAAATATTTAAAGCATTATCGAGAATTGAAGTAGAGACTTACCTTTTCAACAGGGCATTAATGAAAAGTAAATGTTGAAGAATAAAATAATATTATCAGATCAATTTAAAATTTTTAAATATTCTTGAAAACTGTCTAATCAACAGTTTCCGAGAATATTAAGTTGTAAGTAATATTCAAACTATAACAAGAGAAAAAAATAAAACTAAACAAAACATTGTAAAATTAAAGCAAATTATGCAGGAGTGTTAAAAACCGATATGGAGCAAACAAAGCGTGCCGACGTTTGGCACCAAAAAAGCCATTTACGTTTTTGTGAAACGCTCTCCTCTCAAATTGGCTCCAGATCCATTCCTGTTGACAACTTTATCGAGCGGTTTTCGATAAATTGCGGCGAGGGAAAACTAAATAAATCCGAGAGGGACTTTAGATAAGGTAATGGCTTCAGTAATGTCTAGCGACTGCCGTCGCCATAATGCAATCGGAAACCAAGCGGACCGCTCTACACACAGTTTCGCTAAAACATATCGGACTGCGCTGTTTTTTTCTTTGACTTAAATAAGTTATCTCGTTTCTCCACACTTGTGGCTGAGAGAAAAGTAAAACGTTGAAAATGCTCAGCATTCATTGTATGGACGGAGTTCAGAGTCCAAATGGTCATACAATATACCTCTCATTGAGAACTGATGTCATACAGAGGACCAGTCGTGAAATCCTCTATTCTTATTTCTTATAATATTAAAAATATAGTATTATACACAAGACAAAAATCCACATGACAAGGAAATTCTACATTACAATTATTAATTGTAGGTACATTGAATTTTTCCAATTAAACTAAATTAATATTTTATAATAAAAACGTAATATAATATATCTGATAGGAATTGGTACTAAATTAGATTCAAATAAATTCCTCTGGGTTCGAATAAAATCGAAATCGGATTTGAGTCTGGAATTTTCGAAATACGAGTACCTACCTGTTCAAAGCCGACATTTGAATGATAGAATTCAATACCCGAGGACCGCTCGAATACAAGACTCTACTATTAGAATATAGATTCTAAATCCGATTAAAATAGACCAATTGCAACTTTTATCTATAAAATGATTTTATAAATAAGATATTTGTGTATTTTGAGGTAATAAACGACAATGCAGCCCATCTAATGCGAAGTGGTAGCCAGTAGTCCCCAAAGTTATAGAAATCAATTAAAATACATATTTGAATGTGATGAATTAAAAAAATTCTTTACCAACTCCTCTAAAATTTTATATCTGTATCAATTTTGAGTCAAACGTAACTCTATGAATTTCGATACGAAGCCATTATGAAGCCGTACTTCTTTGAAAAAGTTCCTACTACGTCCTTTACCCTTCAATTACAATAGAAACTAATAACAAACAGTTCAGAAACAGGAACAATCTACATACATTTGTGAATACCTAAAAGCGATTTAAGTACAGTTTCAAGTACGTATTGAAGTCAAAAGACAAACTCATTTTCTCTGTAAGACATCTGCATTCAACTTGGATTGAATTCAACGTTGATAAGCTTTGCGACTCCACTCATACTTACAAAGTTCCCGACGAAGTTTCAACTGTACAGAATCACGTGCAAATTAATATTGACGCCCTCAGAAATAACTGGAAAGGGTTAAACTTCGTAGATGAGTTTATCCCGACCCAAAACTTATCAAAAGTGGCTGTGTACCATTTGACGCTATTATATTATCCAAAGTTATCGAATAAGTGTGATAGTATCGCAGAGACATGTATAGTTGAATGCACACCTTTAAAACGGATGAACTGATTTCATCTCAGTTGTCCTCACAAGGTACAACTAATTTTTAAATGCACATTTTTACTAGACGGTATATTTATTTCAGTACAGATGATCTACCAATTTCTTCTATTTGTCTCTTAAGGAAAGCTATACTTTATACCCCACAAAAAGAGGTGTGATATAATACATAAGTTTGACATGTTTATCTATCTATCTATCTATCTATCTATCTATCTATATATGGAAACGTAGCTCTTAAAATGGTAGTCCGATTTAAGTGGAGTTTACTTCATACTACTACTAGCACTATCAGTAATTAGTTAAACTAGTTAATTTGGTGGATTCCAGAGACGAAGACGACGTGAAGCGTTACCGCTTAGATCAAAACATTACCAATGTTGTGTGTTTTGGGTATGCATAGGTAAATACCAAACATTTTTTTTTAAATTCTAAGTGTCTCTACAATTTTACAAAATTTTCAATGTATGTATCTTGAAGCGTGTGGTAAGGGAGACATACTTATCCGAGGCGTTCCAACTTAGCCCTCAGGAGAAACAACGCATTCAGGTAAGAGTATTTTCTTATCTGGGGTTGATTACAAATATTCATGGGTGGCAGTGGCCACGTACTATCAGATGGACTGCATGCTCGTTTGCTATAATATGTTATAAAAACACAATGAGATAAAGCACTTTACCTAATTGTTAAAAAGTCACTACAAACAATTTGTCGCCACTTCGTTACCAATACCTTCGTTACCAATATCCAAGGGTCAATAGACACATTAGACATTATTTTGTTATCATTAACAGTTCATACCATCCATCAGCCTTTTTGAGCTTCCAGCTGTCTTCTTCAGGTCAACAATCTACCTAGTCCGGGACCAACCTGTGCTCCTTTTGCCTAAACGTGGTCGCCACTCGAGAACCTTTCTTCCCCAACGGTTATCGGTCCTTCGAGCGATATGGCCTGCCCATTACCACTTCAGCCTGCTAATTTTAAGAGCTATTTTAGTTAGCTTAGTTAGCTTAGTTCATCTACGGATTTAATCATTACGAATCATGTCTAAACGATATTACCAAATATACTTTTCAAAATGTTTAATTTGAAATAAAAGTTTTTTCTTTATCTCTCATCTATTTGATGCTCGAAGGAGTCTTTATTCCTCCAAGATTTGAAGGATTTTGGTCGTAACGAGTAGGCAGTTAGAATTTTTCATACAAACATAAAGGTATCCTAAGGTGGCCTACATAAATATGTATATTATGTCTTATTCATGATATCTAGACTAAAACTAAAATATAATAAGTACAGCATTTTGTTTCATATATTCATACATTAAAGGTACTCGCATTATGCATTTTTAGTAGAAAAACCATCTTGAAAAGGACTTGATAACTTAAGCACGCTAATTCACCAGCATTGCAGACAGCTTGCAAGGATGAAGGTGTATGGACTCCGCGGCAAGCCGGATTAAACTTGTTTTTAAGTTTATCGGAGCTTTAATATTGTTCGCAACGACTTAAGCAGCGTATAAACTTACTTGGCAGAAGTTACACGGTAAACAATGGTTGAATTCTTATGTGGTGGCGAAATAAAAAGATGTCTCAGCATTACCTAATAAACGAGTCCATAAATATGAGCAGACCCAAACTTTTTAGTACCTATTAATACTAAGTACTGTTTAGACTCGAATAAATATTCAATTAATCTAATTAACTAAGTAACTTTGTAAGATCTAGTAATGAACTTACTTAATCATAGGTCTCCTATGTTTTTATGTTATGTAATAGTAATTTAAGGTTATTACACACAGGTTATACACATATTTTGCAGATATCTATTAGATTTAGGTAGAAAGTGAACCCGTTTCCTTGTTAAGAGGATATCACAGAAAGTTATTAAAGTTGCGAATGATACTTGATATTTACATAATCTGATTAAAAAGGAATGATAAGTCTGAAGCTGAGTATTAATCTTCTTTTAAATGAAAATACTTCGCAATATAGATTTGTTTAACGTGTTTTCATTTCCGCGCGTCGGATCTAGGGAGCGTAAGCATGGACCGTAATTGGCTAAGACGAATAACGTTTGATTTAATCCGGCACGTTGAGCGGCCCCGGGCCGGTCCCGTCGATTTACTTTTATTGCTATTTCGTTTTATTTCGCCGGCCCCGATGTTGTCTGATGTGGTCCTGTTTTCGGGGTCGTTAACGGCAAATGTGCTAATCTTTTTTACGCAGTCGTGGCGTAACAATAAGCTACTTTGATGGTCTCGGAGAGCGTACGTCGTTACTCTCGCTAATAGCACCGATTAACGTTTTAAATTTTTACACATACACGTAATGGAAAGATTGTACGGTCCATTATCCGGAAATATTTACCTACGGGAAATAACTTCATTTGCCCCGAGAGTGTACTCCCACTACATTACCTTTTCACTTGCCGTGTAACCGATGTAATAGCGTGACATTCACTTTTAATTTTCCGTATCTCAATTTTTGTTAAAAATATGCCACATAATGTTTTAAATTTTCACACCAACTGATATCGAACCATTCTGTCATGCTGTCATAGTTACTGTCGTGGAACTGGGTTTTTATATACTTCCTTGTCGTTGTGTGTCCATGAGACTAATAGAAAACCCTAAATATTATTAATACATTATTGTGGTCTACATGTCATTCCAAGTTTTACGCAAAGCATAAAAACGTAAAATCCATTCATCGGTGCAAAAAGAGAATCGTGAGCTCTATATAGCAGCACCACTGGGACTCCACGGTCTGGTATAAAACAAAATTTCAACTAATCTGGTCGTCACACTCAAACCAGGGCACTGTATCTTCACACTCTATCTATGGCTGACGGGGACGCTTTTGACATGGTTCTCTCTTTGCTTTTGAAACGCAGCGGCGAGTAGTGACAAAATACTTGGAGTGCAAATGTGGTGATATATCTGTCCCTTTTGTAACTGGATTCATGCGGTATTAATGATACCAGGAACTGTGGAAACGCGTTGAAATTATTAAGTCTTCTCTGAATCTATTAAAATAATTTGATCAGTCGGTAGAAATTTAGACGTGCTGTTTTGACAATATTTCCCATATTGATATTAAATTAAACATTAAAGAAAACGAATTAATAAAAAATTAAAACGTGAAATATCACACAATTTTAATATTAGTTTACATTAATTTTCAATTGAATTAACATTAAGTATAAACAAGATTTTAAAAAGAAAGTTTTGGTGTCCCAATTTTCATATTATTTTAACATTAACTACGTAAATATTATAGAAATACATTTAATACTTAACTATTACAAAATTTAATAACTCAACAATTGTGATCTACAACCAACTAAAGTTTATCTACTTGTAGACTAGTTACTTTAAAGTGTAACTTAGCTTTGCCCCGAGGGGATCCATTTAGTTATAGTTAAACAACCGTTTCATTGTCGTTTAAGTAACAAACAAAGAACAAGGTTTTCGTCGTTTCAGTCAATAACAGGACAGTTGAACATTTCATATTTGTTATATTTTATTAATAAATATACGTGTATAGATTTTGTAGAATTACCGTTTCCTCTATAGTTTTATCACTAATCGTCTTAAAATCTCGCTATTGACTTGCATAATGCACATTTATTTTTTAGATTACGCAAAGTTTTAATCCCAAATACAAATAAACGTATGCATAACCATATCATATCAAATTCATTACGGAACTCCGAGGTACGTGTAACATCGAAAGGCTCAGAGGTATTTGGTACAAGTAAACTCTCAGACAGAAGCTGTAGTTACGCAAACATACTCAAATTAATATAACTGGACGATGCAATAGCCTTAAGCAATTCGGAAAATACGTGCAAAGTTCTCAAGAACTTGATTAAATACCCTTTACGTTAAATATAAGTATATAATCATACTTTCTGTTCTTGTCAAATTATAAATTAGAGTTGATAGAACCTTTGTGGTTGGATTCTCTAGGTCTGCCATACTCAAAGTGCGGGCTCCCGGGGACTCCGCGTAACCTTTGTGGGGACTCCGCCAGAATTCTAGAGATGTGAATAGAAGGGTGAAGGGAAGACGTGTATTTTTTCTGATTATTAAAATAATACACCACCACCTGAGTGACCTTTAAAAATTTTGGGAGTTCGTTGAAATTTTCGCAGTTCAAAAGGGGTCCACCACCCTCCAGGAAATGTCCACCAGACCTATTTCCTCCTGATACCAGCAGTGGACAGCGCTGCTATCTTCTGATTTGTACAGGGTAATAAGGAACATACTTATTATGTGTGTTCCGATTTACTCCTCAGGGATAGCTCCGCATCTACACTAAAAATATTAAGTTACGCTGATAATCACTACAAAAATTCGCCTGATATTCCAAACATTCTTCTAAACCTGTCCAAATGCAATCAAATATACAACAACGCGCTGATGTCGAATTCAAATACAAACTAACATGAATAAACTAAGAGATGACATTCGATTGGATATTAGTTATACCTATGATAACCGTATCGATATCCACATACCAGTACAGTTACAGTTTTGAGTTCATGTAATAGAAATTCATATTAATTTCCTGTGTCAGTCGCCAGCAAACCAGTTGGTCGCAGTCAATGCGGCGCGCTGCGGTCAGCTGTTCCGACATGTTCCAAACACTGCAATGGACAAGCCTGTATAAACTCACGCGCTAATTTTACCTCAACCACGGAATTTCTATTCGCACTTTGAAATGGACATTGGTGACGGAAATAGAACGATGTGTCAAACTTTGACATACAATAAAAATAAGCTACTGGCCATTTTATTGAATGGCTTAAAGTAAAACAGACCACGGAAACGTCGTTATACAAGCCGTGACTTTTATTACAACGACCGATACCAAAATGTTCGTTGTTGTTGTAAGGGAGTTTCCGATGTAAACATCGTAAAAACAATGTTAAACAGAACTCTACTATAAAAACAAAAATGACAAATTCGCGCGTATATTATTTTTAAAACGGCGTTGCGGACAACGCTTCACTCGCGGAGTTCCAATTTTCGGTGAATTGTTTTTAATCAATTTAATGTCCATGACTAAAACAAGCAAATATTATGTAGGATTTTCGATTATATTGTTGTACAATATCCACGATTTTGCTACGTAGTATATTGTATCGTAATAAGATAATATAATTAAGTTATGTATATTTTACTATATAAACTACCATATACGTATAACAACAACGGAATTTAACATAATGGACCTTGCAGCTGTAACCCTTTTTATAACATCAGTCAAATGTTTGGTTACCTTGTCATTGACCTGATACAAATGGATTTGGACTGTAATCACCTACTGACTTTAATATTTTTATAGTTAGAATAAATAATAAATAATTATCGCTCGACTAAACACATATCGTGATAAAATTGCCATCGAAATCGATACAAACTTTGAGATAATTATTAACGAAACCAATTAAATAACCTGACATGCTAACAATATAAGTATATACCTACAATGTACTAAATGTGTATTTACGTAGGTCGAACATCGACAATCGCTCCTTCAATCTTTCATGATCTGATAGCTAAGCGGGCACGTAAACTAACAAACAAGTATTATCTGTGGGGAAGTTTGCGCGCACCTTCATCCTTCACGTTCTGATCTCCACAACAATAAAGTAACGCTAAATCCAAGGATTATACTTTTCTGGCAGCGGGAATTTTAAATACTGGTATACACGAGTAAAATACTCGAAATATTTTTTCTGATAAAGTTAAGTCACAACTTTTATTTCGTCGCACGTTTTTTTTCATGCACAATTTTAATAGTTGTAAATAGGTACACGTTTATATTAATTCTTAAAAATTTAATTAAAATAATTATTGTTAATGACTTACATGTATCATTATGGCCTAACATCACATTCGTCACTGTGAGCAGAACCTTTTAATATATACTTTGCATTACGATATTTCTTTATTATGACACCTACTTGTGTTTCTCTTTTCAGTCAATATTTTAAGTTGTAGGGATTTCGTTTCTTAATACATACTTTATTTAATTTTATGTTAGGTACTTATATCATCCAACGTTACATTGTACCGCTTTATCTGTTTAAAGTAATTAATAAACTAATACATTTGCAGGAAAACTACAGAACTCCTATTAAGACGTTAGTTACTCTGTTTACTCTCAAACCGCAAATTCAAAGTCGGCAGAGTACACTGGCTAATTAGAGAGAATGAAGAAATACAAGCGGCAAATAACAGTTATTTAAATATAAGGATTATAAATTTTGTACAACATTCAGATTGTATATTTAAGTAGGATTTTGAAATTATTATCTTAATGCAATCGAATGAATATGGAATGCCCCTAGTTTAGAAAATTTAATAACAGGTATTTTATTTCGTCCAGAGTTGTATTAAATAACATCAATTTCAAAGATGGTAGACCCAGTACGAGTCGACCGGTAGGTACCACCATAACAACTACATATTCTATAGTGAAACATCTAGCGGGCATTAGGTAAAGTAATTTTATTAAATCAGGTAATAACCATAAACATAATGTGCATAATATAACAAATATACCAATATAATTCATAACAAATATGATATGTTGAGTGAATTGTAGTGAAGTTAATCTTATTTTAAAGGCAATAATCCTATTATATTTATTATACGTGATACGCATTTCGTTACTGCTGAGTTCGAAACGCAAAAGATTTTTTGTCTACTAATAAGTAGAATTTTTTATTATGCATAATGCGTTTTAAAAAATCGTTAAAATAATTATAGCTTTAATATTTGTTACCCCAAACATTGATTTATATAGTATAGTATAGAACAGTGCAATAATAAAATAATTTATAGATTTGTGCCAAAATTCTGCACCATAATCCAACTGCGGTCATTTTCCTATTCGTTGGTTGAATGCCAGGTCAATTCTATTGAAATTAAATTATATCGATAAAATTACCTAAATTCATAATTATAGGCAAAAATTAAAGTATCTTCTATATATTTTTTCTAGTTTATATCATGAATATCGTAATTTAAATAATAGAATTAGCTTTAAATGGTGTTTATCTAGTACCTACGCCCTATAATTATTCCCTTCAGTTATTCGATGTGAATTGACAGGTGAGCTTTGTTTTTTTTATCTATACAAATAAATAAAATTGAAGTGTCTGTTTGTGATTTCAAAATTTAATTTTTTTACTCAATGCATATGAAAGTATACACGATACCTATAACGAAAATGCAATTTAAAACATTTTTGTCTGTCTGTCTGTCTGTCTGTCTGTTTGGCTGAGCTAATCTTCTAAACGGCTGGACGGATTTTGACGGTACTTTCACTGGAGGATAGCTGAAGGTCTCAGGCGTAACATAGGCTACTTTGATTTTGGAAAAATCCAATAGCGCGCGCTCCACGCGCATGCGCGCGCCGTCGCGGGAGAGCGGGATGACATTTATGTTGAAATATGTATTCCTTTTTACTTTTTAAACGCGGGTGAAACCACGGGGTTCAGCTAGTTATATATAACTATGATTAGCAAACAAGCATGCAGCCCTGACCTGATGGTAAGTGACCATTGCTGCCAATGAGCATTTGTAATCAACCGCAAATAAGGTCACGGCTCCACCCGTGGTCGGGAACAGATGCGTTGCTGACCTAAGGACCCCTGAGGACTAAGTTGGATCGCCTCGAATGTTCCCCTTACCACACCGTTCAGACTAGAACACAATAGCGTTGAACGCAGCTGTTATAAGGCTGCTATAGGCGTGGCGATGGTGCCGCAGGAGTCAAACCACAAAGGGCTCTACCACTTATGTATTATAGCATAATTTAATTATAAGCCTTCTTCATTAAGGTCTTTCTCCATTAAGCTATACTTAAAAACCAAACATACAACACAATTAAACGTTACAAAATGAATAATAAAATAAATCGGTAAGTTTGGACGATTTGTTATATGTCAATAACCCATTCAAGGATCATTGGACTTATTGTTATTGTCACTACGCAGGCGATAAAATTTCACTTATATGTTTTGTTCTTACGTGGGCTTAAAAAGGTGTATAATATAAAATTTATAAATAATATTAATTCAAAATATAACCAATCACATACGACGCGTATACTTTGTTGCCTGCAATATCTATTCATAGATACAGTTCACTGTGCAATAGGGTGTCGTGTTGCAGAATGTAGAACCATCTGATTTTACGACTTATAGACATGTTCGCACAAACATGCCAATATGTCCGTACATATATCTACCTACATATAACAGCTTGGTTTTGGATTTCATCATAAATTCCACTGAGGGTTCGCGTTTACGGGCGTATATTGTATTATATTGTAAGGATAATACAGCATGAAACATAACATTGAAAGGTGATACGAACCTTCGTGGTTTAAGTTGGGAGGTACCTCCGTCTTATCTATTTCTGCCTAATAAAAGCAGTGTTAAGCGTTATAAGAGGATCTCAACTAAATCCTCAGTGATGATAACGGAAGGCATTTGACGCCATCCTCCCCATTTTCAAGTAGATAAACCTGACTATGGCAAAATCTTATGGGCACCAAATACACATATCATCAAGCGAACCAGTCAGTCTTTTCATTTTATATATATACTAGCTGATTCCCGCGGTTTCGCCCGCATTAAAATAAGTAAAAATACACATACATATACAAATAAACACATATACATATTTAATACCCGGCTCTCGCGCGACCGCGTGTGCACTGTGCATGCGCATGGAGCGCGCACTAATACATTTTCTTTAATTAAAGTAGTTTGTTATGTTACGTCTATGTTATGTTTTAGGCCTTCACCTTTCGGTGAAAATCCTGTCAAAATCGGTCTAGCCGTTTAGTAGATTCAGCCAAATAGACAGATAGACAAAAAATAATTATTGCATTTTCGTTATAAAACAAGAGTCATCCAATCAGTGATAGTAAAAACGCCTCTAAGACATGTAGAATGTAACATATCGATTTAGTAAAATAGAAACTAGATATTTACTATTTGATAACAACATTAAACTTTTTAATGGTATGTATAGCTGTGTAAGTGCATGCAATTCCCAATTTATAATATCCTAAACAACTTATAGGTACTATGAAGAGTACAATGGAATAGAATGGCCTATTGCAAGGATAGATGCATGGAGCTTTCCGAGCGATGGAATTGGATTGATCCTCTCTGCACCTAAGTGCTTTACTATGACGTGGTTGTGCATATTTTGTGCATGAAGTATTGCTATATTTTTCTTCTTTTATTTTACGTAGAAATATCCAAAGGTCACCGGTATGTACATGATGTAAAATTAAGCCAGTAACAAAATAGACATGACAAGTATTTAACTAGATACACTTTAGTAGTAGAAGAAACCTAAAATAGCTTTTAAATGCATCGGTAAATACCAAGAGATCTACAATTTGTTTGGTCGCCTTTGCCGTAACGTTGCTTTTGCTCTTCAACCACCAAATCACCAAAACAGAGTTCCGCCATCTATAAAGCAAAACAACTAATTCCATTTGGAATACCCTAATTTTATTTACAAAAGGAGCTACTTACCAAAGTATCTTGAATGTTATCAACATGGCTATGATTCTCATATGTGGTGTACATCCATAAAATCTTAGACGATTAAGTCACAAGTACCGAGGTGATTATTTAAATTTGAAAACATTAAAGTAAATATCATACGGATAGTACGGATAGGTAATCCCTATTAGCCGGCACTATAGCGCAATACTGCAATAGGATCGCCTGTTGTGGACTGTAGAGCCATCGAAGTTTACGAGCAATGGAATCGGACGAGACCTCTTCGGACTTAAGTATACTTGTACATATACTGAGTATTTTTAATACAACACATATATAAGTATAACTATTTTAGTAATAGAAATAAAAAACTTTTTTTACGATGTCCAATTATAATCTTTTTGCATAGGTACCTATACCTAATGAAAAGTAAAAATAAAATAAAATTATCTTTTTCGAATTATTGTATATACATTAACTTTACTGATTAAAACATAAATTTGGTCGGTAATTAATTAAATTTTGTGTAAGTATGTTTCGGTGTATTATTTATTGTATTAAATATTACATAAATTCATATTTAATAGGTCAGGTCAGGATAGCTCTATTAGATAAAACCTTTTATTAGTAGGTATTATAAATTAATCATCATTACAGTATCTGTGCAGGATCATTTATCTCCTAAGAATTCCTCAAAATTAAAACACAAGCTAATCAGATTACTTGTAGAACAAGACAATAAAACTGATACAAGGTTTAACAACAATTAATCAAAATTAACGTCAGAAACGTTTTGTCCCCAGACGATATATTAATTAGGTCAAAACAGCGAGGTTGTAACCGAAGCAGGCCGTCTTCCGCGGCACATTGTAACGTAATATCACCGGTTAATGAAACTTCCTCGGGGAACAGGCTAATACCTATAACCGTGAAACAGACGAATCAGGTTTCCATCGTGACCCACCTTACCGCGTTTATAACTAACCCCTTGTTTTCCCGGTAAATCCGCCTTTCATCGAAATAATAAAATGTTTTTGTACCTAATAAATTTTGATGGATATTTATTAGGGATATGACTACACGGTAAGTTCACAAAAGCTGCTAAAAACTACAGCAAATACTATTACTAAAATATGTTTGTAAAACACTAATTCACTATCTCTATTATTTACATTTACTTATTTAGCTAAATAAGATAAGACAAATAAAGACATACATAGGTAAACCTCTGAAAAAAGTTGGAATACTTCGTCTTTTTGTTCTACGGTTGTCATCGGCTCTACGGTCTCATTTTAAATTATACTCAAACATCTCTAAAATGTACCATAACGTAATGTAATATATAACGAATCATGGAAAATAAAAAAATATAATTGATTACCTGTATAATTAGAGTTTAAGAAAACTAGTTTTTTTTAATTTTAATTATAATGTACCTACTTTGCACTGATATTTAGTTCATCCAGCATTATGTTTCTTTTTCTTCATTTCTTTTTTAAAACAAATAGAAATCATGAACATGCAGGGGGTTCAGACGTGAGCTTTTTATTAATAACTAGCTGAACCTCGCGGTTTCACCCGCGTTTAAAAAGTCAAGAAGAATACATATTTAAACATGAAAGTCATCCCGCTGTCCCGCGACGG
>DWPV01004197.1:0-13953 GCA_018251915.1 Urbanus proteus proteus
TTTAATACAGTCGTTATACTTATGAAGACGAGTTTTATTCTACACAACCAGTCAGGACGCCCAGCCAACATACCCCATAGCTGGGGCCTGATAGTCAAACAGATGCATATTTACGGGTCTCCTCTAATAGCAAAAAAAGTTTAAGATGTTAACTTTCGTAACCACATTCTCTAGACATCGCTGATCAAAAGCAGTTAAACATTAAAAAGCGATTAGCGTCATTTTACATTCATTTTACATTTACGTAACATTCTTATCCAATTTCAACTCTACGTTATGCGTTATTTGTGCATCAAAATTAAATCACAAAAAATATCTTCAAAGCGGCATGAAATTTTTAGAAGGCATAAAATAATTTAAACATTATAATATTCATAAAGACGGTAATAACTTCAGCTACGATTGCATGTTTCTTTACAGTAACAGAACACACTGCAGATAACCGACTAGAAAATTTACTCATAAAATAAATCAAGCGAGTGCTAAAATAAACAGCGTCGCTTATCAAAAAATGGAACGAGATTTAGACACACAGTCAAAAATGTCTCTTAGGGTTGCCAGTTTTTTACTTTTCTTTTAATGGTGATTAAAATCAACTTACCGTAGGGATTTTTTTAATTAGACATCTTAAACGAAGCTAGCATGATACAGAAAATTACTTTTTCCAGAAACAGAGATCCCAGTACCACGTGTAGGAAGTAAACCCTCGAATACTGATATTATCTCGGATTAATTAAAAGTAGGTACTCGGATTACCTACTGCGACGGTATGAGGGTTATATTACCTACGAGTACTTACGATTTCCTTTGCACCTATTATTTTAATTTATGAATACATTTATATCATATCATATATATTGACTATTTATTATGGGTAGCCTAGGTAAAAAATTACAAAATATCTATAAGATTTTAATGAAATGTGCCATTCTTTCACGTACACAATATAAAATGTGCGCTTGAAGGAATAAAAATTTCATTAATAATGGCTCTCTCTTTTCTCGTCAAATTGTATTTCTCTTTCAGAATCAAAAAGCGCTAAGCTGGTCGTCAGCCCTGCCCACGGCGGTAGTACACGCCACTTTTTGCAGCGAGCTGGCTGGCACATGAGCTGCCGTCGTCGCCGTAACCCGAAGCCCGTGTTTACGTTTTTTGCCGCCGCCATCACATGCGATGTGTGCCGCACGTGCGCGCTAACACATATTTTATTTATTGAATACATTTTTTATTCCTCCGCCGGCAAAAAGTGTGCCCTCGTTTAGTAAGAGCAGTTCCAAAAATGGGTCACACGATTGATACCGAATAACCGAATCATGATGTATCTCGTGCTATTTTTATCGAGTACGAAATACCTACTACTAATTTGTATCGAGTGTAGTGTGAGTAAACAAGGACGTGATTCACAGCCACACTGTGGTGTGTCGGTGCGCGATACGCGGAAGCTGTGGGCAGAGCAATACAAACGTCGATTGACTCGCACTAAACTCAATATATTCCACCTCTTAACACCGCTCTCACGGTACAATTACTGGAGATCTACTAACGATGCACGTGGGATGTAGGATGGCGTGGAACTGTAGTACGCAGGTGTTGATAATATTAATTATAGTGCTTATGTTAAGATACGAATAGACACTAAATATGGTTAATCTTTAAATGCCCATTTAAAACTATCTATAGTAATACATAATTATACAATATGTTTGTACCAAGTATAGCTGTGGTTTTCCCAGTAGGCAGTATTATATAAACTTATTCTTATTTACTTTGCTGAAACAAAAATATAGTTCTGCGAGTATATTAATCTCTAGGCGCGCATCTCTCGCTATCAATCATATCATAAGATAAATCATAAAGTAATGTGAGATAAATGGATTGTTCGGTATTCGTCATACTATTGTAGGTACTGGTTGAATAACGATATTAGACAAAGGTACACGAATCATGCCCAGTACTCCCACTGCTCCCTTAACGCATAAATCAACTTGTGTTACGAGTATGTTCGGTATATATAAAGCACAATTCATAAAATAAATCCTAGTTAGGTACTATCAATAAAAGTCAGTAAGGAAAATGGTGAATCATTTTACTTGTATGTTTGCTTATTTCTTTGTGTGTTCCGAATATAGTTACTAACCTATACTTTTAATGTAAGTATGAATAAGATCTATATTTAATATGTATAATAATTATTTATTAGGATCAAGGATGTAGCGTTCCTATCAGATGTGGTTTAAATAGTTCGCGTGACGAATCTAGTTAGCGTGAGTAGGGCAGCGTGCGTCGCCAGCGGCCGGCGGCGGTGGTGAGGCGGGCTCTTTGATCACAGTGACCCGAGCCAGAGCGAGCGAACCACACGTCGCTCAATGAGCAGTGACGTCTCCGTCGACGACCTTCTTCCAACATAACTATTTACCGTAGAGTATGTCTAATACTTTAGCCGTAATCTAGCATGTACCTAGCTAGTATAAATCTAGGCATATATCAAACTTGATCAACTCCACTGTAAGTGGGGCGAACATATTTCTAACATTTCACAGTTTTCACTTAGAGTGGAATTAACCAAATTTCATATTTGCCTACAGAAAGCGTATATTTTTATTTATCTACTTACACTTAGGTATTTAAGAGTATGTGCCTATCGCATAATTTGACATCATTGCAAGTTTAGTATTCTTCAGAGATATATACCTAATGTATCATAATTTATCGTCAGTTAACATATTGTCCCATGTAAAAAAAAATCATCTGAAATCAAACAAAAATATGCTCGTTAATAAATCCGAAAGCTAAACTTGGAGATATCTATTAATAAACAGTTCTCTGATGGCAATCGGCACCCGCCGCCTGTGATCAATTGATTGCACTTGACCCGCGGCTTCTGCTCCGCGTTGACATCTTTATTTGCTTTCGGTTCGGAGACAAGGCTTAATAGCAGGGTAACCCGAGTATTGGGAGCCGTACCGCTTTAATCATAGTTGGAAAGTCTACGTTACTACATGTAACAAGTAATCTGATAAACAATTTGATAAAAACTTCATATAAGAATTACCTTCAAGAGATTTTTTGTAACATAGGAATAGCATACGAGTATGCAGTCCATCAGATTGTAAGTGGCCACTGCCGCCCATGGACATCGGTAATCAACCCCAGATAAAACAGAACAGAGTCGTGCGTTGCTACCCCTGAGTACTAAGTTGGAACTCTTCAGATAACCATGTCTACCTTACTACTCGCATCATGCCAGAACACAGCAGCGCTGAACACCACCCTTATAAGATAGTATGTAATAGGTATGAGCGTGGAGTCTCCAGAGTCAAACCACAAGGTTTCTACCACCTTCAAAGTTGATACTTACAGGTTGGAGTTGTCGATTTAATTATCTGAACTTGTATGTTTTACGTACAACAATGCAGTATGAACCTCGAGTTAGACATTTTAGAAAGTCATATTTTAACATCAATATTTCAATATGCAACATCTGCTCAAGCTAGCAGTGAAAGATCACATTATTTTCGTGTGAAAATATTTTCACAGCTCATCTATCAAAATTCCCGTCCGTGTGTTTATGATCTAACAACAAGCAAACGCCGTGCCTCTAACTGCTCAGTAAAAATAAACTGTAACCGACTTCCGCCCAACTTAACCATCAGACGACCAATGTGTAAACAAATGTATGGAAACCATGTCGAATTACCGTTAAAATGTGTAAATAAATATTGTAAATACAAAGTTATTAGCGGGATCATAATTTTTTCAATAACACCTATTTATACTTTGTGCGGCACAGTTGCTCTGCACTAACAAAATACAATACAGTTGTTCGTTGATGACTGATAACATAATCAGTCAGGCATATTTATGTATGTTACTGTTTTTTTTAACTATTTGGGATAAACTTTCCGATACAATATAAAGGTAAAGGGTTACTTTCATTTTGTAAGTAATCACGACAGACGACCGTCTTCTTTTTTCTACACTTATAATCATTACACTTCAACTCTCCCTAACGAAAATCCTGACTACGACCGTCGTCATAAGCCTCTGAACGTGAAAAGAACACAATTGGTACCAGGAAGACATGAGAGTAAGGAGGCTAATGTGACGTGACGGTGCAGGTTGTTGGGCGGTGGTGCGCCGCGTGGCGGTCGATGACTGTCTCCGCGCAGGGCTGCGTTTTATCGTGTCTGGGAAAAGACTTGCAAATAAAGAAAAAATGAACACTACAATAAAAGTCGTCGTGGATTTTAATTTATCTGAAAAAGTTAATAGTTACATTATAAATAGTTAATTATCTTAGAAAGCGTGAAGTATCTATCATCATCAGAATCATCAAACATCACTAGACCTATTCCTAAACCCTTTAATTTAGTTTAACGTGTGTAACTGAGACATATTGGATCTTAATCATTTCAAAGCAGGCTTGCATTTTAAAATCTAAAGCTTTAAAAACCTTAATGTCAAGCTGGTTCACGGCAGAAATAAAGTTACAAAGTTATGGTTCAATAAGATTCAACAAGGTACAACAAGGATCAGCAACCTAGGATATACCTAAGTAATTCGTAACAGTGTGGTAGGCAAATTTGGTAGCTTTAAACTACTTTAACATTGGTAGCACTACTAACAAGGGTTTCCATCCGACACTCTTAGCAGAAACAAACGTGCTAAGCACTCGAATATCACATTCGGAGTTATATGTTATGATGTAGTAGACAAAACGACTCTAAGCCCCTATGGATATTTTAACATCTTATGCGTCTGTCTTCCTCTACAATTCAGACCTGAAATAAACAGTACATTTACGCCTAATACGACGGCATTTCGTACCTAGGTCACCTGGCGGCCCTGCACATTCGCTCAGCGACCGGCGACGGCGCGCACCGCGACCGTTACGACCCGCGCGCGTCACGCCGTGGTTACGCGCCGTAACTGTTGCTCTCCTAAAATAAATTGCACCATCACACACCGCGCCGTAAAGTGACTAAAAGCATAACTGTACTCGACTGTACACTTCGCGAGCCGAGATATTGAGTTATCACACTTACCCACGAAACGCCTAAAAACGGGGCAAGAAAATTTGCCAAACCACTTCAGATAAATGTATTACATTCCTGCACTTACGAGAACTGGAGTACTTAATTGTCTAAAAATGGAATGACAAAATTTCGCACCATTAAAGGATTAACGCTTTTTTCGCACAGATATGTAGAAAGCTTTTTTAAGTGTTACTTATCGTATTATAGGTAAATGTTTCGCATTCGTTATGAACTGGTCGGCTCTGTCCTTCTAATTCGGTTATGTTAATTAAACAGACATGTAGTAATGTAAATCATACTTTTATTATACTGACTTAATGAGATTTGTCGCATTTAACACAGGAAACAGTTCAGATTGGAAACGAAACTTTTTTCTTAGCTAAGAGAAAAAGTATAGAAAAAATATGTCATTATTTTTGATTTAAACAAAGAATAACAGGTCGTGAGCACAAAGACTGTTAAAAAAGCTGCAGGAGCTATTATTGTGATTGCGATCGTCGTCGTGACGGGTCATGCTCTACAAACTGCTCCGTGCTCTGCCAACGACGCCTCTACCTCGTTCTACGATTATTGAAAAACCCAAGCCAATAATAAACCATTATACAATCAAAATTAAATTGTATCAAAACAGATGAAATCATTGATCTTTTACAGGGTTTAATTTGTTTGTCTATTTTAAGAGTGTCTTACGAATCCAAAACGAACAAAGTAACATTAATAGAATCATTTTGTTATCTATCTATTTATTAGTATATCTGTCAAGACCCTTTTTCCCAGGAACGCGTTTTGGTATCAAGTTGAAATTTATACCAAACACCTAACAGGGTCTAAAGTCAACAAAAGCGAATTAACTATTACTGTATGGCAACCCCTCGTATTCGAGGCAATTTTTTCACATATAGATTGGTACACATGGGTCTGTATATCTTACCGCATTACCGAGCTAACATAACATAACATAGCAATACAAACAGTGTGTGCCAATATAACGAGTCGCGGGCAGAAGTTGACGGTGTACACACATGCGCATAAAATTAGGAGCATGTTCCAGGAATGAGAAATGGGACCCGCGTGCGGTCGCCGCACTTCGATAGATTGTGTCACATTGAGCGGGTTCGAGTATCGGAGTGGGGAACCATGTAACCAATACCCACACTAATTATCACATGTGAATTATTTAGCAGCACTCACATACAACTTACATAGTTGTTTCTCACTGTACAGCAATTGTTTCTCACTTGCTTATTTAAGGCCCAAAAATAGATTAGTACCTATCGGGATTTGTTTACGCATGTTCCTCTCAGAATTTCATACTTAACAGGTTAGTGTAATCTAAGAAGCTTTTAAAAATTGTGTAGATAGATTATAAGGAATTTTATAATCAACATACCTTTTACCTCAACATTACATAGATTACTTCATACTTCATAAGTAAACAAGGTCTCGCATCAGCATTGAACATTATTCGCGAGATACTATTTACGATAATAGTCGCATCAGATGGAATGATCAAATGGGAGTTCAATTAGAAACAAATCAAGAGTAATTGAAGCCAGGACGAGCCACGTTCAATGCCACGCACGACGTGTTGACGCGCGACGCATCGCGTATTCATGCATTCATGCATAAATGCATCCCCATGTACTTACATAAATACACAAGGCGAGTACCTATGTATGAGAACGGTGCGTCGTCGCTCGCCCGCCGACGTTGCTTTGTAAATATTACTATCGGCCGTCTGGTGACCGGCGAAATCTATTGTCGTTGAATATGTGTACGATGCGAATAAACGCGTTGATCGAAATAATATCCGCATCGATTCAATAAAGTACACGGGGAAATTTAGGAGAACACTGCTTTCTGACAACTTACACAATACTTATAAACTTCAAATCATATGAGAACAGTGCAAAACACAAGGCACGAGGTATAAACATAATAAACAGGAAATGTTACGCCACTTTTCAAAATTGCCCAATGTCTTATTGCGAGTTGTAACTTGTTAATCAAACATCGTATCGAAGGCAACTCGGAGACACATCGCAACTACGGTCTGACCATATTAATTCTCCCTTTCAAAGCATATTAAATATTCAAATTTACATGACGAAGTGAACGACTACGTGATCACGTCACGTCACCGTCGTGCTGCGCTATTGTATAACCGATGCCCGAATTAGGTGTCAATCATTGTACGGAATAATTAATAAAGCGTCCAGTCTGCCGCAGTCACCGTGGCGTGTCAGATATGATACGTGTAACTTGTGCTACACCCTATTAAAAAGTTATTTGATCATTGGGTACAACAAGTTTAACCGATAGGATTCGCATGGCATTGTCAATAAGCAATAATAAAATTACACAATTACACACCTATCGTTGAATCATTTGTTTTATTTGTAACACGCAATATTGGCGTCTCCATGTCTAACCAAGCTTATCACATGACATAAGTTATGCGCATATGTAACGCGCCATCGCCTGAGCTCCGCGTGACGCCGACACTTTTCCGAATGTGCCGTCGATGGTGCGTGGCCCTCGTCTCTCCTCGCTGACATATTGCTCTGTAGTCAATGAATCTAGTAAAACTAAAGTATTTGACAAATGTATTTCTGTCTTATTGCATGCTGCTTATAACCTGCCATGAACTTTGACGTTGTATGATTTTATCAAGTGCCATCGAGCACGCAGAATTAATTGCTTTTGATGTCAATTATCCTTTCGAAATTACCTAAAATTCATCAGAAAACAGATCCTGATATATTGAATCGTATTCTGAGATTTATTTGTCAGAAAAACTTTATTAAAGAATCGTTTACATTCAAGCGATTACAACTATATAATTTGAGTAACCGCATCTAGCGGTATTCTGTAAACTTAATTGATAATCATCTAAGTAAGTCTACGATCTTATATTGGACTACCAGCCATATGGCTTATAGCCAAACATCCTATTAGGTGAATAAAAGAAATGTTTTCCCGGTACAGGAGCGCAGTCTGGCGCAGTCAATGGAACAATCTGTACGTATAGAAGGCCGTCGCCGAGACAAGAATGAAAATGAGCAAATGCCGGAAATCGCACGGCATCATTATTGAAGCGGTCTATGGAGGGTGAGCCAGGCTCGTAATGGAATGCCTGCTTACCGCAACCGCTGGCGAAAGTGTCAGGTGTGAACATATTTTACGCACTTAACATTTGAAAATGTCATGACAGGAACTCATGTTAGAAGTTAAAATTCAGACCGAAACCAGTAACATCTCGAATATATATTTGAAATTCAGTAAGATAACATCATTTTACAGTGATAATTGACAATTTGACATGCAATCCGTAATCCTATGTTTAGATTGAACTTAATTATTTGTGTAAGGTAGTGTTATAATTAATATTCCATCCTCATTCCTCCACAGACTCTCCACCTCAGGAATATTACACCAAAATGTATCAGCATAAACAATGTTGCCTACTAACAGGTTTGTCGGTTAATATTCTCCAAATGTATGAAGTTCCGAAAATTGTCTCCGTGTAAATTCCGTGAGCATGCCGCCGTAACAGCGATTCAATTACCGTGCGACTAAAGGCCTGACCTCACCTGTGACAAATCGTGGTAAATGTTCACAAACGCCAACGTGAAAATGGCACGGTTGGATCTTATCAGTATCGGTTAGGTACAAATCAAAGAGAAGCGCTTGCGATCCGTCCACACGCCTGTGCTCACCGCTTGTGCTCATCAGTTTCGTTTATGTCCACATGTGTGGACGCGGCATAAGAAATTCGTGTGCATTGTACGCCGGCCGCCACGAGAGCTGATTTCTAATAGAGACGTAACTCAATCAGGAGTGTGCGCGGCCGACAGTTCACGACATTATTGATTTTATTAAACTTTAATTACTTCCGCAATAGTAAATAATAGTAGTACTGTCATAATAATGCTATCTATAACTACATTAACAAAATGTATACCTATGTGTTATGTAGAGTATAAGAGAGTGAAACATAAAAGCTACAGTTTTACAGATTTTGCAGTACATTCTGACAGTCGATGCCTACAGTACATTACATACCTACTAGTATAATATAATTTGTTTCACTCAAATAAATCTACAGATACTTACTGTGAAAAATTAAAAAAAGAAACCCGTAAAACACGTGGTATTAAATTAATACATTAATACTATTAATGTCTATTATAGTTCAACTGAACGAATAAGAATACTTAACGTACAGTAAATAGCATTGTAAGTATTGCACGTATAGCAGACGGCTCCCGGCCCCGGTCCCGGCTCGCGAGTGCCGCTCTCACAATGCCTCCAATATTCGATACGCAAACGGCAAGAATGCGAAACTCGTCGCTATAAGCCCTTTGTTTGCGAGCTGCCAGGGCTCCCGCATAATTTAATATTGCCCATATTTTAAAAATATGAGTCCAGTAAATAGCGGTCGGTACATAATATTACACACGAGTACCATATTTTGTTTAAGCAATATTTGTATTGAGAACAAATGCTAAATTTAAACAAAATATATGCATTTGATTAGTACAGTGACCAATGTATCGAACTTGCTAGGTATTTAAAAACCATCTTCGTAAGTGATGTTTGACAATGATGTTATAACAATCTTCTTTGGAATGCAGCTAGAAATATATTTAAGTAAAGGAAAAAGACACCAACTCAGGTAAATAATATTTTGTCCATTAGTAGAGCGTATCTTCCGTATTACCATTATTGTCCCATTGCTAGGCACGACTCTCCTCTCCTAGTGAGAGGGATTGAAGTGACCAAGTGCGAATTGATAAACGTCACAAACCTTTGAGAACTTTTTATGAATCAAAGTTGGCCTGAGATTTGAATCTCGGAATCCCCAATTGAGAGGGCGATTTTCAACAAGGTTGTCACTGCACAACTTCCGTCATCACTACATTATTAGTTTTTACAGAACACTACACACTCACGAGATATTAGCATGTGGCAACCCTGCGGGAGAGTCCTGGCTATCTGCAGTTAGACAACTGCAACGTAGCCACGACGGCCGGTGTCAGCGCGGCGCCGCTGCACGCCCGCACGCCCGCTGTCCCGCACGCCCGCTGTCCTCCCACCGGACGTCTGCTTTAGTCGCTGGATATCACCTGAACTACTACATTGTATATCTATCTATTCTCACTACCTTACATTACAATGTAACATTGTTGCATTAGTATAATAATACGTTACGTTAATAGGTAGAATATAATAAATTGATTGAGCAAATCAATATAGTATAATGGGTGAATTTTGCGATACCAGAACTGCCAAGATTCACACCCATTGAGCAATATGTGTAATGGAAAATGTTATAAAAATGCATAAAAGTAATATATATTTTTTTATTATCTTTAAAGTACCTATCACACCCAAACGGACGCTGCCGTCGCCTTTGTCTCTGTGGAGTCTCGGTGGGCCACTTTCTAAACTGCGACCGAGCGGCCGGCGGCATTCCGGCGCAAACTTCTGTCATTCCGGACCGCGACTGTATAATTACAGCATTCCAAGTAAAATACGAGGACAAAATACATCAAAACTGTTGTTGGGACAGGATTGTTAGCTGAGGTCTCTACTTAATAACTTTTTCATTGTTCAAAAGTTTCACTTTTATACTGTTTTACAACTTGCTATAAAATCATAAACCTTTTCTCATTAACAGTAAACTTAATTTGTAAGAATTAGAAATGTTTTCTGTGTTTCTTTCCTAAAAGTGTAAGGCCAATGATTTAAACTCATGCTGCATACATATGTTATCTAGGTATTTAGTGTACACTTCCGCAGAAGTGAAAACCCTTACCTAAATTACCTTTCCTTTTATAAAATAGTTAATGGCTAATCCATGGTTTGCTTTGGACACCTACCAACAGGTGGATTTCAATTCTCTTTGCCGCCTATGCTATTATAAAAACTGGGGTTGTTCAATGCAAATAGGTACCTACATAAAATAATTGCACATACAAACAAATCATAAAATTATTCAAATATATTACCAAGCATTATGCTGATATTGAAATGGTCTATTACATTAACAATATATTTCATGAAGGTAACCTTGCGGTCGTCCTTCAGAAGCCTGCTTGCCCACAGCAGTCAGAAGTAGACAAGTTTCCAAGTTGAGTGCGGCCCGACCCGCCCGGCTCGCCAGTAACTTGTAGGTAGTTAGTAGCTAATCACCGCGAGTGTCAACACCGGCTGTGGGCTCGTTGAACCATAGAATAATAAAACACGTAGAAATTACATTAAGCGTAGGTACTAAACGTCACTAAAAGTTTACATTTCTCCTTGGTCTCATATTTATGAGTTTGTCCCTTTTACTCCACTGGCTCAAAAGCCATTCGTGTAATTTTGTTATGTTATGTGTATTAACTTTATGATCACTTACATGGCTTAATGGTGGAGGAAAACATTACGAGACGACTTAAATGTCGAGAGTCCTTCAGTATCAATGCCAACTATTGTTTGCGAGGAGGATTATGTCTTCAATTCGTTTCCTTCATAAATTTATAGAAGCAAAAGACAAACAAACCAGTGATTTAATTTATCTACCTGTATTGTAATACCTAGTGCTTAGTAGAAAGTCTTAGTAGTAAGCTTAAAATTTAAATGCAATATTACACAACTTTCGATATAGTTTTTAGAGGATAATTCTACCCGTCAATGACTCTATGCACTGAGCAAACTTTACATGTTATCTGGGTCCTGTGTACACTCGCCGAGAACAAATACAATACGTATTCGATACGACCAATTAATTGCTCGCCTCGTCATATTTAATTTAGAGTTAGGAGTTTCCATCAATTTTTAATTATACTTATTATCATATGGCTCAGTATACAAATATTTTGTGATGCTCTTAGTTTCTTACAATATACTTGTGCTAGACGTAAACAACATAAACTACACAATCTGCCTTCGGTGACTTACTCGTACAATTATTTACTATTAAATAATATAACTATGTTCTCCAGCAACGTAGTTATTCGTAACATTTTAATTAAATTTAATATCATTTTTAAGCTTTTACATTGTTTAAGTACAGTAAGCACCTTAAGTATTTTGTTATAATCATTGCCGTACTATGTTAATATTGAATTAACTGTATAATTCGATATTAATAAAGTACGGCAATGTTCACTATCTACCGGCTGTCATTAAACAATTGTTATAATGTAACACGAATGCTGACCTCTATAAGTTAACAACAGTAAGTGGCCAACATTTGACGAGCATGATAGATAGGGCGAGCACTTACGATTTCACGTTGTATGAGCGGAATAAAATGGTACTTGAGTACTTATGGTTAATTCAGTACCTTCTTAATTATGAAGTTATCCGAAAATAATGTCAAAAGGCGTAGTACCTATGTACCTACCTACACAGTCTTTATCACAGACGTCTATCTATACGTCTGTGGTCTTTATCTAAATCACGATAATGTAATCTCCTTGTTTTATGATTATTCAATTCGGACTTGGCACGTATTAGCGTTCTTTGGCTGCGTTCACAGTAGATCTCGTTTGTGCCGTGAGAACCTGCGAGCTGACAGGCTACTTACCTACCTATAGCTTCATGCTCATTTCCATGCCTCGGAGTGTTTCATTACAAATTTTAAATTACGTCCGGATGTTTCGGAATTCATACCGCTATTTAGAGCAAACACACTTTTGTATTTTAACAATAGGTATGAAATTTAACGAAACGAGCAGCTCAAATAAACGTTAAATCGTGACATTGCATCATCGGTTTGCAAAAACTGAAGAGTATTGACCTCCATTGCGAGCATAAAATATAACAAACTTACATAAAGGCGAGTCAGCAAAAACCCCGGTTGCATGATGGCGCAATATCTAGGTATTCACCTAACGTGTAATGTTAGAGGAAAGAGTTCCAGATTGCTCAAGCGACGAGCGGTGGCCTACAATGCGCATCCGCCCGCGAATCCTGCTGCGAGTAAACAGCGCCACATCGCATGTCAGTAACGTCACGAGAGCGAAAGTGGCGCAATTTGGGCAAAATACGGTACCGACGCTGACTCACCACAGTATGTGACCAACTGTATGGTCGTTGAAATCTGCTTCTTTAATATGACAAATAATTAAAATCATATTTTTTATAGTAAAACATAGATCCCCTTTACAATAAATTGTTGGTATCACGTTAGTATATTCTAATAATTACCTATTGTGTAGAACGTGTGGTAGGTAGGTACCTGGTTGTGGCCTGGCCCAGCCTGGGCAGCGGCGGCGGCGGCGCGGCGTGTCGCAAGCTCCGACGCACGCAACGTCCGCCGGCCCCGCAACTCAATAAATAGGTCTAATATTACCCATATTATTTTCATCAAAACTTCATTTATGCTCATTTCGTTGTCTTTGAATAAAATTGTCTTAGGTAATTCAAATGCTTATTTACGTTAATAATACGCTATGATAGTATCTAACATTATGTATGTATGATAGTGTCTATGTGAGTAACGAAATTGATGTGGTCGTGTATGATTTTACCATAAGAATTTTCTTGCCTAAAATAATATTCATATCTTGTCCAGATGACTGGACAACACTACACCAAGTTATTTTAAGGGTTACGTGTGAGGAATGTAGGACGGCAGCTCATGCACTGGATTAAGACAAAGAAGATAGAAATAGACCACATTACTTATTATGTCGTTTCACCAGTAACTATATACTTTTACATAAGAGTACCTGAGTACCTATATACAAGCTACAAACGTTATGTGATTATTATGAAAATTGTGGAAAAAAACAACAAAATATAATAAGAATCATGTAGATATACGTTTGACTAACGCTAAGTAATTCAAAGGTGGTAGAACTCTACGTAGTTCGACTCCGGCGGCACCACCGCCACACCTATTTCTGCCTTATAACGGCAG